>JAVTVY010040866.1:0-18962 GCA_036873755.1 Hanleya hanleyi | reverse complement strand
GTTCTCGCCATGGCTGTAAGTAGTCTATCTTATATTGTTGTTATTCATTTTTTCTTTTGATAAATGTTAACGTGAAAGTCAGCTAAAGTTCATGTAGGGTGTCATTGTTACAACTGTTAGCATATTAAATTCTGATATCCTCGTTATGTCTTGACTGCATCCATCACGCACAGTAATGATATGCGATAGACCCATTATGAGTGTGTGGATGACTGGGATTTAACGTCGTTTTCAACAATTCTGCAATCATATCATGAGGTTAGATGCACTCAATCTCAGTAAACTCAGATACAATATCACGAAATATTTCCCTGATTTACCATCTTGGTTTACCTATATTGCGACGCACTATGAAACCACAGTGGTATTAATATCGTGTCGAATGAGCCAGGATACCCCGAATTTCCAAATCTTTACAGCTCCGATACGTACCGAATATTCGAAAATGACTCCCAGAATGTAAATTTCTCAGAAACTAACAAAATTCTAGTCAAGCCCATTTTTAGAAACGACATAAGGTTACGAAACACAAAAGTTTATAAAACATGGTGGCAGATGTAGATAATGATGTCCTGTAAACTGTGGCAGAAACTATCTCAGTCCATCCAGGACTCCTCCTGTCCATGCGTGAAGGTTCTCTGGCTGAAGTTGGGGGGTGACTGAGGCAATGGTGGAAGACGAGCTGATGCGACGAGGCGAATGAGCGGATTATCTGCTTGGGGAGGACAACGGCAGAATACCTACGTGGCCTTTCCGTTAGTTTCGCGATCCACTGCTAGGGAGCAAATAGGTCACTGGCATCTGAATAATCAACTGGGTCGATAGACACCCTTGCAAGTGGTTTAGAACCACCAAACTTGGTACGTATTTACTTCGAGACAATACCTAGATCATGGTAGCGTAGGTTCCGCAACCAACCACTAGGGGGCGAGTAGGTAACTGGCATCTGGATAAGTAACTGGGCTGGTAAGGGAGCTTCTTGAAATTAGGGCATGAGTTTCTTTATGGGAATGGCATATGCCGATTATCTAAATGGGATATACCATGCCCAGTTTGGTGTTCTAATCTGGATGGAGAGGAGTTCCAGTTGGAATGGCATATGCCAACTCGGTTCCAACTCGGCGCACCATGTCACTCTATTGGGAATGCCTTATGCCAGTTCCTAGCATAGCCCCAATTTCAAGAAGCTCCCTAACAGCCTTGCTTGTGGTGTACAGTCATCAAAGTTGGTACACATATACTACGAGACAATACCTACATGCTGGTTCCGTTAGATCCATGATGCACCGCTAGGAGGTGAATAGGTAACTGTCATCTCTATTATTAACGGACTTTCCCTCCGTCCATTCACGACTCCTTCTGTCCACGCGGGTGGTTCTCTTGTTGGGGGAGGGGGTGTCTGGGGCAATGATGGACGACGGGTTGATGCGAGGAGGGAGAGTTGAGCAGCATTTTCTGCTTGGGGAGGATAGGAGCTGGATGAATGAAAGGGGAGGAGCCGAGGGGAGCGGAGCGAGAGAGATGCGCGGGTCTCTGACTGCTATACTATTAAAAGAGCCGGTGTGATGGAAAAGAATGTCCTGGTGATTAGTGTCCCTTTTCGTACCCTTTTCTCTTGGAACCAACGACGGACACTTATACCCAATGTAGAGAAAGGTGTCCTAGCTGGGTTAGGAGATAGGGCACGGATACTCTTAGCCACCCTGACATTCTTAGCCTCTACACCGGCCTGAAATGTCCGTATGCCTGTCACGGCTGAAATGTCCACATGTTTGTCTGTCACAGCTCACATCTGCACTGCGCTGCATTGAACACGATAGCGTATCAAAAAATCGTAACCCAGTTCACCACCACCATGATTTTGGGGTTCTCTATACTGTGTGTGTGTCTATGCCCTCTCTCTCTCTCTCTCTCTCTCTCTCTCTCAACCTCATGATTTCTGACGAATATTTCAATAGGTAATTTATGTTGCTGTCATGCAATATGCCTACTTTTAGAGCAATTTTCTTTGTGCGTTCCTTAGGGAAGATCATTTGCCTATCAGGCCCAGGCCTTTAAGGTAGTGAGAGACCTAGCCAGAGGTGATCCAGCTTTAAAATAGTGATATTCGCGTTTTACTAACTTTAGCATTTTTTTACAATCACTTCTATGACGAAATTATTAAAAGTGTGGCACAGTTTACTAGTTCATATAGCTAATAATTTTTGCCTTGAATTTCAATAAATTTGCACTAAGCATTTAGAAGATACGTGCTGTGAAAAATTGAGTATACTTTTCGAAAATACTGCTGTTCAAACTTGTGTAGAGTATTTATTCTTGAAAAAAATCCGAAATCATAATAATATCCAGTTTCTCCACAAGGACAGCTTTCAGAAAATATATAATGATAAAATTGGTCAACAGCTTGTCGAGTAATTAAGCATGAAGATAAGATGTGTATAGTGAGCCTCTGGCTAGGTCTCTCGCTACCTTAAGTAGCCCTGGTGTTACTTAATATTCTAACATGCTCCACGTTATAGCCGTGCGCTGATTGGTCCAGACCTCAAAACATACGGAGATTATCACACGATAATCTTCATTTGTTTGTTGTGATCTGTTACATTCACGTGCCAAACTGGTGACGTCTCATTCTTGTGACGCAGTGCCACAAAGCTGAGCGACGATTGGTTCCTTCACTGCGCAGTGGGCGGAGTTCACACAGCTGCAGCACGTGAACCAATCTCCTGGCTTCGATTGCATATACCTTTCGTCTAAACGGCTGCAGGAATGATCTCTGCCCCACCGTAATAAAAATGTAGAACGGAAGGAACAGTTCGTATGATTCGATGATATTCCATTGGTTTGGCGTTTTGATTGGCATGGATCACCAGCGCGTGATGGATAATGCATGAATGAAAGAACGTACCGGTTCTATTTTCAGGTTGTAGTCATAGATACCCACCCCTCTCATCCCCGTCATTTTTTCAATGAAAAGTCCGCCATTGTGTTGCTAAGCCGCGTCACAGCTCTGTAAATGTTGTAAAACTGCTCTACCCAAAAAGAGTTCGTTTGCGTTTGTCTTCATATAGTACCGTACTGATGTTATTCATGACATAATTGAAATATATAATGGCATGGTTGACATAACTGCATAGTTAGAAACTAAATTATGTGACATATTTTGCGTAATACACCGCGCGCATAATAATGTAACAGCTCATTACATTTTTGTTGCCTGTGGGTGAGATTAGATTTGGAGCTGTTTGTAAAAAGCGGAAAACGGATCGAGGCTTGGTGAGTGCACGTGAACGGACAGTACAGCACACGCGAGCATGGCCCGCAAACCAGTCACGAAATTCTCGCATCAAAACGGGACAAGTTTGCAGAAAATTTGCCATTCCGCTTATGAAATTAGGAAATATTTATCATTGTGCATGTTAGAATGGAGTTATTGACCTTCTTAGTGAATATTATGGTGTACGGTAATAAGTTTTCGATGTGTAGTTTTAGACCGCATCAAAAAACCTCGCGGCTACGCCGCTCGGTGTTTTGATTGACGGTCTAAAACTAAACATCGAAAAATTATTACACGATAATATTCACTAAGGCGGTCATTAACTCCTAATTCTTCACTTACATAAATAAAGCCACATCTGTGTATTCCATTGTCTTGATTACACACCAACCGCTACTATTAACTCTTTCTGTCCACACAGTTTATAATTCAACAATATTGAACAACTGCCCATTATTATCCCATCTCGCATAGCACAAACCCATATAACAATCCCGTATGTGAGGGCCACTTGAAACAACCGACCAATCAAACTATCTTTCCAGAATGGAGATAGAACAAGGTTCAGGTGGAAATTTATCCACAACAAAATTCTCATTGCCAGGTTAATTGTTCTTGCCAGGTGGACCTCCATGCTCTTTAAGCTAATCTGATAAAACAAATTCAATACCATGTTTTTGTGGAATAAAAACTGGCCATGGCTTTATTAACGCAAGCGACAAGATTGCCAAAATTTCATAACTGGCATACGATCAGACAATATACATCAATTGTATAAACTACGCGTCAGAAAAATGGCATAAACGATCTGACAATATACATCAATTGTATAAACTACGCGTCAGAAATAGAAGGCAACATGCCAACCAAGTAGGACACCCCCAATGGACCCTCATGGTGACATAACGGCGCTGGAGTACTTGTGTCACACTAGCTCCCTTGGTGACAAGGGGGTCTAGTTATACATGCATGATACGCGCCTTAACAGCCTGCCAGATGAAATTGAATGCCACACAAGTGGTTACTTGAATCTTGAATTGCTGCTAATGCCATGACAAATACACATGAATGATTACAAATTAAATTTATCGTAATATATATGTGATTAAAATCAGAAAACTACAGTATTCTACATTTATTATAGTCCCAGGATAGTCAGGTTAGATATATACTAGAAATAGGGATGGGTTGTGAAACTGGGTGGGATTTAAAACCAAATACATACAAATTACTGGTAACAGCAATTACTCCGGTGTGTGCGTGTCTCCTGCTATGGCTTCCCCGTCCAAGTGAACTGTGCGGGCCTCGTGGTCCCGCTTACATCAACGCATGCGGGGAAGCAACCAATCATCGACAGAATGGACTAACAGTGGCTCATCTCCTGTCGTCGTGGTCAAAGGGAGATCAGGCGAGTTGCACAATTAACGATTATCTCCCTTGCATTGTACAATCATTTATCAAATGTATCCTTACAATACAGAATTACAACTATTGCTCGCATCCTAATAATGAAAATTAATGATAAGGCATTAATTTGATTTATTATCCCATCTCGCATAGCACAAACCCATATAACAATCCCGTATGTGAGGGCCACTTGAAACAACCGACCAATCAAACTATCTTTCCAGAATGGAGATAGAACAAGGTTCAGGTGGAAATTTATCCACAACAAAATTCTCATTGCCAGGTTAATTGTTCTTGCCAGGTGGACCTCCATGCTCTTTAAGCTAATCTGATAAAACGAACTCAATACCATGTTTTTTGTGGAATAAAAACTGGCCATGGCTTTATTAACGCAAGCGACAAGATTGCCAAAATTTCATAACTGGCATACGATCAGACAATATACATCAATTGTATAAACTACGCGTCAGAAAAATGGCATAAACGATCTGACAATATACATCAATTGTATAAACTACGCGTCAGAAATAGAAGGCAACATGCTAGCCAAGTAGGACACCCCCAATGGACCCTCATGGTGACATAACGGCGCTGGAGTACTTGTGTCACACTAGCTCCCTTGGTGACAAGGGGGTCTAGTTATACATGCATGATACGCACCTTAACAGCCTGCCAGATGAAATTGAATGCCACACAAGCATCTCAATAGAGGCTTGCCCCAAACCTTGTCACTGCAACATATAAAAACCATGGCTCGCTCACTATATTTTGGAATTCAGCCAAATAATATGCACTGTAGATTCACCGGAATTATCAATAACCAGTAGGGGGAAAGTATCGCACATCCCTGAGAATAAGCTCCTCAAGGGCCCCCTCTAAATCGTTCAATAGAAAATCGCATCCAATTTCTGACATATGCACGCCATCTGGCCTGAAAAGGGGGGACATATCTGCTCGAATATCAGGGTGGCAGATAACAAACCCACCCATGTGCCATAACTTGTTTCCTACGGCACGATTAACACGTCGGCGGGCAATTTCTACTTTGGATGCATCCTGAGCATTGGGCCAAGAGCGCCTGGGCAACATATGAGAAAAACCTACTTTACATCGGGGGAGCAGCTCTTGTACATGGCGGAGATCCTTCACCATTGTATGCAAAAGAGGGCAACTATTGACCCAAGAGATGTCGTTGGCACCAGCATGAACAATAATTATATCTGGGGTGGCATGATACTTTAACTTAATGTTTATAAGTTTAAGTACGCCATCCCAGCACATTCCCCGAATCCCCTCCCAGTGGATATTAATGCCACGACGCTGAAGGCCCAGATTTGACCCGCTGGATTTTCTGGTGGCTCGCCGCTGAGCCCAGTATATGATGCTAGAGCCCACAAGCCATACTGTTAGGTCCCTTCTTCTGCTGGCAGCTATAAAGACTCAAAAAGACATATGAATAATTTCAGATCCAGTCAGACCCCCTGACCCGAGATGTGCTGCAAATTTAGCATAAGACAGCGACTCAGATCAGCTGGCCTGCTTACCTACTTAATCTGGTTAAGTACAAAATCAATGTAACTAAATATGCCACATATACATGGTATAACACCAGGCTAATCAATTAAATTGCATGATTACGAATTAGCACAGTGGAAGTCGAATGTATCTCTGATATACAGAGGACTTCCATCTACCAAGAAGCTTTATAGTCTCTGATGGTACGCCCTGGGCATGCGCATGGGATGCATGGCCAATGCGAAACGAATGCGAGGAATAACGTGCTGCGGGGTGATTGATGAATACAAGTGATTTTTTCAAAATGGCGGAAAACTGGTACCGACTCAAGGGAAGGCCATCAAAATGCACTAAGAGCTGACAACCAGGTATATCCCTGCGCAAATGCATATATGCCATAATGTAATGTAGTGGCTGCAGCGTGTTATTGTCAGGAATTATCAAAGTTGTTCCCCGCCCAAGCTGGTCAGTTTTAGAAAAACGGATCTCAAGTAACATAAGCTGCTTGGTGGAATCAATCCTGATATCATCAAGTCCTAATGCCTTTGGGTTATGCCTTGATTTATTGTCGGAAGTTAATTCTCCGACTCGCAGAAATCCACAGAACGCCAACAGATATGCTGCCTGGAACAACCGGGCTTCGTAGCTAGATTTACATACATGTGGGAGAGCATTTAAAATAGCAGTTAGAAGTGGCAAAGTAATGGGCAATCGAATGTCATGCTGGGCACCAGCACGCCTGAAGCCATCCATCATCTTCCTGACAATGAAATCTTGCGTAGGATCAGTTAAATGCAGGAATTTATGTCTGTACGAGATACCAGCGAGGTATGTACTGGCCGTGGCAGGTGAATATTTCTGCTGCGACAAATAGGCAATATATTGCATAATCACATTAACAGGCACTGGCCATAACTGGGCGATATTCATGTATTCACGAAAATGATGAAGGGAGGTAACTCCAGCTTCATATGCAGCCCATGTACGCGGAGCCAGTGAATTCTGTACTAATTTATTGGTTTCTTCGTCTAAATTCTCCAGAGCCACTCGGGGATGAGGGTTGGTTCTGCGTCTGCCCGTGGAGCCAGTTGACGGAAACGGGGCCACTGAAAACGGGATATTGAATCAGGAATCTGATTATTGATGCCTTCAACATGACGCGTTTTAAAGAGAATGGTGTGCTTTAAACATGCTAGCACCAGCCGGCGAACCAACTTCATAACTCTCGGGGACTTACTCGACTGTTTATTCACAATTTCTACAACTGCCATGTTATCGGAATTGAAAATAATTTTCTTATTCTGGAATTGATCCGCCCAGAGTTCAACTGCAACCACAATAGGGAATAGCTCAAGGAATGTGATATCTTTCGTAATTCCCGAACTATGCCAGCTCTCAGGCCAAGAGCTGTATGCCCAGTGACCATCAAAATAGGCCCCCATCCCATGACTACCGGCTGCATCGGTATACAACTCAAGGTTATTGTTGGACAACCAAAACTGATCAATAAAACACTCCTCCCATTATACAGCTCAAGAAAGGTCAACCAGGTTATCAAATCAGCTTTTATCTCAGAAGTGACCCTAATGTGATGATGTGGTTTTACCACCCCTATAGTAGCGTCTATTAGGCGCCTACAAAAAGCTCTACCTGGCACAATGGCACGACAAGTGAAATTCAGTAGGCCTATAAGTGACTGAAGCTCCCGTAGCTGTATTTTTTGGCAGCTATGGGCTTGGATCAAACGGCTACGGAGTTCGGATAATTTGTCTTGTGGAATTCTTACCACCATTTCATTGGAGTCCAACTCCAGGCCCAAATATGGCAGACATGTGCACGGCCCTACATTTTTTTCGTCGGCAAGGGGTACCCCTATATCATGACATACTGCCTCTAATGTTTGCACTAAATAATCAAAGTTCCTGGAGCCCGCTTCTCCGGCCATGAAAAAATCATCAATATAGTGCTCCATTGTATCAAGGCCTGTCACCTTCTTAACACACCACTCAATAAAAGTGCTAAACCGTTCAAAGGTAGCACATGAGATCGAACATCCCATAGGTAAAACTTTGAGACGAAATATAGGCCCTGAAACATGAAACCTAATTGATCAAAATCATCTGGATGGACTGGTAGTAAATAGAAAGCAGACTTGATATCAGCTTTGGCCATTAATGCCCCCCTACCCAGGGTCTGAATAATTCTCACTGCATCATCCACTTTAGAGTAGGACACTGAACAAAGGGATGGGGCTATATTATCATTGACTGATGTTCCAGAACCTTTTGGATAAGAGAGGTGTTGAATAAGCCTATACTCCCCAGGAGTTTTCTTAGGTATTAAACCTATAGGGGATATCCTTAAAGTCGGAATCGGACGCTCACTAAATGGGCCAGCTACCCTACCTAACTTTATTTCTTTGTCAATTTTCTTAGCCACCAAATCCTCCGCTAGGTGAAGTGATTTTAAGTTTGGGGCATTAACAGGTTTATGCGGCCCTGTGTAATGCAGAGAAAATCCAAATCGGAATCCATTCTCTAATAATATTTTGTCTTCTTTTTCTGGGTAATCTTGCAACCAAAAACATAATCTATCAATTTTGATAGGTGTATTTGCCAAAGAAAGTAACTCCGTCGGGATACACGAATCAACCTGATCACTCATGAGGCTCCTGAAGGGTAGATTGTTGTCACTTTGTGTGTTAATTAGCTGAAGTGGAGGGACGAAAATTGCCCTTCTTACCGTTCTTGTTAACCGTGCATGTTCTAGCTGCATGCGACCCTGAACATTTCATGCATTTATGGACAAATCTACAATTGTTCCTACTGCAGCCATCACCATTGTAGGCAAAGCAATAGCGGTTACCGCTACCAGCCCGATTACCTCTATTGGTAACAACAGAGCGGCTGTCAACACTAGTAGCAGGCGGAAGTAGGCAAGTCATCCACAGCTCGCAATCAATAGCCCCCCAGGAAGAATTTGGATGCTTTGACATTCGGAGGCGAAATTGCTGGTCATAGACAGCGAATGCTGTACCGGTCACTCGTGCTGCTAACATTCGGACTATGCTCATATATTTTAGCAACTGACGTGCACGTGATGGATGCTGTTGCAAATAAATGCTACTAAAGATTAAAAAAGCAGATGTCCACTTCTCAATGTTTTCAATCTTTTTAATTTGTATTTTGGGGCGAAGCAAAACCGGTTCACCTTCCTTACCCGCAAGAGCCAATGAACACACTTGCTCGCGTAATTCTTGCGCTGTCTTTAGCAACAGGGGAAGCTCGATGTATTCTCCTGCCCAGATTTTGGTGAACCCTCCATGCCCCATGTTCCCAAAAATCTGGAGCTCTCAAAATGGCGAGAGAGCATTGAACGAAGCAATGTATTACATTCATTTCCAGTATTGTGCCAGTGTATTAATGGGGAAGATTTTGGGAACTGGGGGCATAGAGATCTGGAATCAACCAAGTACATGTTGAACTCTATTTAAATGGACATGCAGCTATATAAATGTAGTTGTAACTAAGACACATTAAAGGGGAGAGAAGTCTACCTCAATATTTCCTGGAGACGGCAAAAAGAGGAGTGAAATCTACCTCAAAATATTCGGCGCTTGTATAGAGGTGAAAAAACCATACCTCACGACAGGACGACAGTGCGACAGTCTCTGAGCTACCTTACCAAAGACGGAATTAAGGGGGAGAGAAATCTGAATCAATATATTCTGTGAGAAGCGATAAAGGGGAGAGGAATCTACCTCAATATCTTCTGTGAAGGGATGGATAGAGGAGAGAAAGACTTACCTCACGACAGCATGACAGTGCGACAGTTCCCAAGCTACCTTTAATAAAGACGGAATTAAGGGGGAGAGAAATCTGAATCAATATATTCTGTGAGAGGCGATAAAGGGGGGAGAATTCTACCAAGATCTACTCGGTGAAGGGATGGATAGTGGAGAGAAAAACTTACCTCACGACAGGACGACAGTGCGACAGTCTCCAAGCTACCTTACTAAAGACGGAATTAAGGGGGAGAGAAATCTGAATCAATATATTCTGTGAGAGGCGATAAAGGGGAGAGAATTCTACCAATATCTATTCGGTGAAGGGATGGATAGTGGAGAGAAAAACTTACCTCACGACAGGACGACAGTGCGACAGTCTCCAAGCTCACGTACTGAAGGCGGAATAAAGGGGAGAGAAATCTACCTCAATATTTCCTGCGAGATGGTAAAAAGGGGAGACAATACCTCAACATATTCGGGAAATATATAGAGGAGAGAAAATATTTCCTGAGAGACCGCAAGAAGGGGAGAGAAATCTACCTCAACATATTCAGCGAATGTATAGATGAGAGAAACCCTTACCTCACGACAGGACGACAGTGCGACAGTCTCCAAGCTACCTTACTAAAGACGGAATTAAGGGGGAGAGAAATCTGAATCAATATATTCTGTGAGAGGCGATAAAGGGGAGAGAATTCTACCAATATCTATTCGGTGAAGGGATGGATAGTGGAGAGAAAAACTTACCTCACGACAGGACGACAGTGCGACAGTCTCCAAGCTCACGTACTGAAGGCGGAATAAAGGGGAGAGAAATCTACCTCAATATTTCCTGCGAGATGGTAAAAAGGGGAGACAATACCTCAACATATTCGGCAAATGTATAGAGGAGAGAAAACCTTACCTCACGACAGGACGACAGTGCGACAGTCTCCAAGCTCACCTACTGAAGACGGAATAAAGGCAGGGAGAGAAATCTACATCAATATTTCCTGCGAGATGGCAAAAAGGGGAGAGAAATCTACCTCAACATATTCGGGGAATGTATAGAGGAGAGAAAACCTCACCTCACGACAGGACGACAGTGCGACAGTCCCCAAGCTACCTTTAATAAAGACGGAATTAAGGGGGAGAGAAATCTGAATGAATATATTCTGTGAGAGGCGATAAAGGGGGGAGAATTCTACCAAGATCTACTCGGTGAAGGGATGGATAGTGGAGAGAAAAACTTACCTCACGACAGGACGACAGTGCGACAGGCTCCAATTAAGCTCACCTACTGAAGACGGAATAAGGGCAGGGAGAGAAATCTACATCAATATTTCCTGCGAGACCGCAAATTAAAAAGGGGAGAGAAATCTACCTCAACATATTCGGTGAATGTATAGAGGAGAGAAAACCTTACCTCACGACAGGACGACAGTGCGACAGTCTCCAAGCTACCTTACTAAAGACGGAATAAAGGGGAGAGAATTCAGAATCAATATATTCTGTGAGAGGCGATAAAGGGGAGAGAATTCTACCTCAATATCTTCTGTGAAGGGATGGATAGAGGAGAGAAAGACTTACCTCACGACAGCATGACAGTGCGACAGTTTCCAAGCCCCTGTAAAAGACGGATTAAAGGGGAGAGAAATATACCTCAATATTTCCTGCGAGACGGCAAAAGGGGGAGAGAAATCTACCTCAACATATTCGGCGAATGTATAGAGGAGAGAAAACCTTACCTCACGACAGGACGACAGTGCGACAGTTCCCAAGCTACCTTTAATAAAGACGGAATTAAGGGGGAGAGAAATCTGAATCAATATATTCTGTGAGAGGCGATAAAGGGAGGAGAATTCTACCAAGATCTACTCGGTGAAGGGATGGATAGTGGAGAGAAAAACTTACCTCACGACAGGACGACAGTGTGACAGTCTCCAAGCTCACCTACTGAAGACGGAATGAAGGCAGGGAGAGAAATCTACATCAATATTTCCTGCAAGACCGCAAGAAGGGGAGAGAAATCTACCTCAACATATTCAGCGAATGTATAGATGAGAGAAAACCTTACCTCACGACAGGACGACAGTGCGACAGTCTCCAAGCTACCTTACTAAAGACGGAATTGGCCCATTCCACGTTACGTGTGTTACAATTTGCAGACTTTTTTGCCTGAACTGATTGACCCTTAAAAAAACCGGACGGTTAAGGAGTTACAACTATATTAGGAAAAGGATCCTTAGGGCACATACTACTGAAAAATGTTCTCAAAGAACGATCACGATTAATTCTACCTTGATTAGGGAGGGTTAATTATGCGTTACGTGTGTTACATCGGACAAAACGTGATTTATTCATATACGTGATTTAAACTCAAAATCGTCTGATTTGTATACATGATTCAATCTAATGTGTAGTTATTTTTCAAGAAGAATAAACACTTTTCTATACCAACATGGTGTGGAGCCATAAAAATAACAATTGGAGGAGGTGGAAGTGAAAGTCTTTCGTTACGTGTGTTACAATATTTGTTACGTGTGTTACACTGTCTGAATTTACCAAAGCAAATTTAATCCAGAAGTCAAGTGACTAAATTTTTTTTACACATTGACAGAATAAGGTATAATTTACATGGCAAATCTTTCAAACCTTTCATCTGATTTTGAGTTTAAATCACATATATGAGCAAATCTCATTTTGTCTGTTGTAACACACGTAACACACAATTAACCCTCCCCTATTTAAGATTGAATTAATTATGATCATTCTTCGAGAAAAAAATTCGGTAGTATGCGCGCTAAGGAACCTTGTCCTAATTAGTTGTAACTTCTTGAGAGCAATTTTTTTTCAGGGTGCACCATGCAAATTGTAACACACGTAACGTGACAAGGGCCTTCTTAGCAGTACACAGTAGGTGTACTAGAAAATGCATCTTACCAGAGTAGATATCATGTGGTTGGTGAAAAATGACCATTCCAATATTTTTTATGATTCAGAACCTAATATTTTGAATCTAATAATCATTTCACTGGAAATAAATCTTGTTGAAATAGACTCTCTGTCTTTAATCAAGGAGCATGTAACACACGTAGCATTCCATGTAACTAAGGCTCGATTTGCGGGCCTGCTGATATCTAAAATTAGGCCGAACATTGGGTGTAGCAGGTCATCTTCCATATTTTACCTCCCATTTCATATATGTTATGGAAAAACAGCAGGTCAATTCCATGCTACTTGGGACAAATAGCAAAAAATAAAAGTTTCTTAAATATGCTATTTGGTGATCAATTATTATTGTTGGTGTTTTACTTGGCATATATTTAAATTTTCACATGAATAGCTCCACCACAGACTAATCTGAAGCATTTTTTAAACCTAATAAGGAATTTTCATTATTTGGCCGGAAATTAAACTCTAAATTGCCCTAATTGTTTTCCTGTGTTGTAGTAATTGTAATTGAGAAAACTGTTCATATTTCTAACCAATGGACCATTGTGACTTGTCAAAAGTCATTGGCTTTCATGAGTCTTAAGTAAATAATGTCACTGAAGCCAAATGTTAACCCAAGTTGTGCTGATGTAACGTGAGTGACAAAATATGCATTTCTTTTGACTATCTCTTCAACAGTTTTTAATTCAATTTAGCTGCTTTCATGTCAGCATCTGTCAGGTATTTAGAACATATATACAAAGAATTATGATCATACACTTGACACTTAGTGCTAGTCAGCTCGCTGAAGTTGGTAACGTGAGTGATGATGTAACGTGAGTGACAATAATGTAACGTGAGTGACAGGAGATGGCTGAAGTCACTGATGTCATCAATTGCAATTGGTGCAATAATAGGGGTGTAGAACATTTCGTTCTCTCCTGGAGGCTTTGCAGATCGAAGCACTAACTTCTTGGTAGCTACATTACAAACAACTTGACGGAACTTGATTTAAGACTGCCTATGAGTGAATACTTGAGGTTAATAGAATCCATGTCCGGAAGAGATTTTTGGATGCTGAAATGACATGTCCAAGAGTGGTTTCAAATAATATCTTTTAATACAGAAACATAAGAATGTATAGATATCCAGTCAAATAGTTCTTTGATGATCTAATGAACTAGAAATATCACACAAAATAAGGAATGAAATTATTAAGAGAGGCACCTGAAGTTAGTACATGAATAGATACCAAGAGAAAAACTACATCTGATACTGGAATCGCTGTTTGGGCTGAGACAGCCATGTGAAATAGGCAGGAGTTGTATTTCCGAAATATGGTGGTCACAAGACTGAAGCTAAACATCATTATCGCTAAAAGAGAGTATCATCAAAAGTCAAATTTAATAGTAGGCAGTGTAGGCAGTGTAGGCATACATGTACTTTCAGCATTTCCTTAGAAATAATATAAGGGCTGCAAATACGGGGAATCGAACTTGGGGTTACTTCCGAAGCGCTATACGCAAAGCTGTAATAGAGTTCCCTTAGTTGAATACAGGGAGTATCAGTTGAAGTAAGCAGAGCAAACTTTTCAGAACTTTTACAAGAAATTTTAAGGCAGCAAATACTGTCAAACCTGGGGAATCGGACATAGGGTTAGTTCCGAACTGCTAAACGCAAAACCATGTTAGGGTTATGTTTTCCTTAGGTGAACACCTAGGGAGTTATCAGTTATAGTAAGCAGTAGGTGGTCAAATCTGAGACACACTGTTTACTACACCAGCGAACAAATTATTAGGAAGTTGAGCAACCCAGTCCCTGTGGATATTTCACATTTTCAGAATGGCATTGAATAGACAGAGCTACATTACTTGATTGTAATAATCTTGAATTCAAAGAGATTTCTTTAAGCAACAGAGTTAAATGCATTCCCACTTGTGTGTTCAAATTTGTGCAACAACTCGAAAAGGATCTAGTTCAGTTTGACAAACCAATTATACTCTTCAAATGTTGCCAACATTTTGAGGAAGTACTGAATACATGTATAATGAAGCAAACTTTGACTGAATGATGCGGAAGGATTGTCTACATAAAATCGCTATTTACATGTACGGTACCGGTATTAAAGAATCTTTGATCATTACATGAGTATCATTTCTCCTATAGCTTGATAATTGTATAAGCTTATATGCCATAATCCAAACACACATGCACGATTTACCAGAGGTTTTGGTAATGTTATAAGACAGAATGTATCACTACATGACATAATTGACTCGAAATAATCACTGGACATGAATTTCCTGTGATCAATGGGGCTTCAAATCCCCCAGTCATATTGTAAACTGAAAACAATCACTTCATTTTGTTGTTTGAAATGTTATTTTTAAATAAAAAACAATAAGTCTTCTTATTGAGGTCCATTGAATTGTAAGGTAACGTGAGTAACGTAACGTGAGTGACGCAGGTTTCTTGTCATTTGGTGCTGATGACAGCTAATACACTTATAATGTTGACTTAATAATGTTACTGCTGCTTAGATGTGGTGGCTGCCCATTTATGGAAATGGTTGTTTGTTTATTGAAAATTAAAGCCAGAGCTAATTTCAAGAATAAAATTGGTACTAAAATTTTCATGTCCTTTTTCATGTAACGTGAGTGACGAGTGCTAAAACTTCACTTGGATACAGGTCTTCATACAAATTTGAACAATATTTATTTGTTGGTGTACACTGTGGCCAGGGCTGCCTGCATGCACAGTATGTCTACTTATAGTTGATGACTTGAAGATTGACAAGCAATTATATATCTGAAAAAGACTAAAAGTGTAACGTGAGTGACGTGGAATTGACCAGCAGGTCATCAGAAATTTTCTAAAGAAGGCCTTGATGTAACACACGTAACGTTACGTGTGTTACGTGCAATTAGCTAATTAATTATCAAATATAAAGACAATGTATCAATTAAATTCTATGTGTATCACAACAGCATAGTTAATGTACCTTTGCATATGAAAAAGTATTAAGCTCCTGTTATTTATGCCCTCTACTGTAAACTTTTATATGAATTTGTGTTGCGTGTGTTACGCCACCTGCTAGACAGTAAATTCTAGTTGTTAACACCTTCAAAATTTTATTTCAACGGGAAACGGTCATTATTATTAAGAAGACAATGTGTTATCCAATGATATTTTGGAGTTTCACTTGAAAACCAACATAACTTAGCAAAAATGAGTCCATTAACTCTTTAGGTGTGTTTTGTCATAAAAAAATGAGAAAAAAAAATAGTTGACTTCACCTGTAATTATCAGACAGGTGTGTACTAGAAAATGCAAACTACTGTCACAACAAGTAATCTGAGTCTATTTGCTACAATAAAATCACAAATTTTGTCCACATTAACATTTTTTAAATTTGGCTTGTTTGGACCACTTCCTGTGGAATGGGCCAATTAAGGGGGAGAGAAATCTGAATCAATATATTCTGTGAGAGGCGATTAAGGGGAGAGAATTCTACCAAGATCTACTCGGTGAAGGGATGGATAGTGGAGAGAAAAACTTACCTCACGACAGGACGACAGTGCGACAGTCTCCAAGCTCACCTCCTGAAGACGGATTAAAGGGGAGAGAAATCTACCTCCATATTTCCTGCGAGACCGCAAAAAGGGGAGAGAAATCTACCTCAACATATTCGGGAAATGTATAGAGGAGAGAAAAACTTACCTCACGACAGGACGACAGTGCGACAGTCTCCAAGCTACCTTACTAACGACGGAATTAAGGGGGAGAGAAATCTGAATCAATATATTCTGTGAGAGGTGATAAAGGGGAGAGAATTCTACCTCAATATTTTCTGTGAAGGGATGGATAGAGGAGAGAAAGACTTACCTCACGACAGCATGACAGTGCGACAGTTAACAAGCCCCTGTACTAAAGACGGATTAAAGGGGAGAGAAATCAACCTCAATATTTCCTGCGAGACGGCAAAAAGGGGAGAGAAATCTACCTCAACATATTCGGCGAATGTATAGAGGAGAGAAAACCTTACCTCACGACAGGACGACAGTGCGACAGTTCCCAAGCTACCTTTAATAAAGACGGAATTAAGGGGGAGAGATGTCTGAATCAATAAATTCTGTGAGAGGCGATAAAGGGGGGAGAATTCTACCAAGATCTACTCGGTGAAGGGATGGATAGTGGAGAGAAAAACTTACCTCACGACAGGACGACAGTGCGACAGTCTCCAAGCTCACCTACTGAAGACGGAATGAAGGCAGGGAGAGAAATCTACATCAATATTTCCTGCGAGACCGCAAGAAGGGGAGAGAAATCTACCTCAACATATTCAGCGAATGTATAGATGAGAGAAAACCTTACCTCACGACAGGACGACAGTGCGACAGTCTCCAAGCTACCTTACTAAAGACGGAATTAAGGGGAGAGAAATCTGAATCAATATATTCTGTGAGAGGCGATAAAGGGGAGAGAATTCTACCAAGATCTATTCGGTGAAGGGATGGATAGTGGAGAGAAAAACTTACCTCACGACAGGACGACAGTGCGACAGTCTCCAAGCTCACGTACTGAAGGCGGAATAAAGGGGAGAGAAATCTACCTCAATATTTCCTGCGAGATGGCAAAAAAGGAGAGAATACCTCAACATATTCGGCAAATGTATAGAGGAGAGAAAACCTTACCTCACGACAGGATGACAGTGCGACAGTCTCCAAGCTCACCTACTGAAGACGGAATAAAGGCAGGGAGAGAAATCTACATCAATATTTCCTGCGAGACGGCAAAAAGGGGAGAGAAATCTACCTCAACATATTCGGGGAATGTATAGAGGAGAGAAAACCTCACCTCATGACAGGACGACAGTGCGACAGTCCCCAAGCTACCTTTAATAAAGACGGAATTAAGGGGGAGAGAAATCTAAATCAATATATTCTGTGAGAGGCGATAAAGGGGGGAGAATTCTACCAAGATCTACTCGGTGAAGGGATGGATAGTGGAGAGAAAAACTTACCTCACGACAGGACGACAGTCTCCAAGCTCACCTACTGAAGACGGAATAAAGGCAGGGAGAGAATTCTACCTCAATATCTTCTGTGAAGGGATGGATAGAGGAGAGAAAGACTTACCTCACGACAGCATGACAGTGCGACAGTTTCCAAGCCCCTGTACTAAAGACGGATTAAAGGGGAGAGAAATCTACCTCAATATTTCCTGCGAGACGGCAAAAAGGGGAGAGAAATCTACCTCAACATATTCGGCGAATGTATAGAGGAGAGAAAACCTTACCTCACGACAGGACGACCCAAGATCTACTCGGTGAAGGGATGGATAGTGGAGAGAAAAACTTACCTCACGACAGGACGACAGTGCGACAGTCTCCAAGCTCACCTCCTGAAGACGGATTAAAGGGGAGAGAAATCTACCTCCATATTTCCTGCGAGACCGCAAAAAGGGGAGAGAAATCTACCTCAACATATTCGGGAAATGTATAGAGGAGAGAAAAACTTACCTCACGACAGGACGACAGTGCGACAGTCTCCAAGCTACCTTACTAAAGACGGAATTAAGGGGGAGAGAAATCTGAATCAATATATTCTGCGAGAGGCGATTAAGGGGAGAGAATTCTACCTCAATATTTCCTGCGAGATGGCAAAAAAGGGGAGACAATACCTCAACATATTCGGCAAATGTATAGAGGAGAGAAAACCTTACCTCACGACAGGATGACAGTGCGACAGTCTCCAAGCTCACCTACTGAAGACGGAATAAAGGCAGGGAGAGAAATCTACATCAATATTTCCTGCGAGACGGCAAAAAGGGGAGAGAAATCTACCTCAACATATTCGGGAAATGTATAGAGGAGAGAAAAACTTACCTCACGACAGGACGACAGTGCGACAGTCTCCAAGCTACCTTACTAAAGACGGAATTAAGGGGGAGAGAAATCTGAATCAATATATTCTGCGAGAGGCGATTAAGGAAAGAGAATTCTACCAAGATCTATTCGGTGAAGGGATGGATAGTGGAGAGAAAAACTTACCTCACGACAGGACG
>JAVTVY010040865.1:0-19438 GCA_036873755.1 Hanleya hanleyi | reverse complement strand
ACGGAAGTGACCGAAGAGACACGGATGTTACCGAAGATGTCACGGCTCGGCCCTCGACTTGGGGATAGTTGAATTGAGTGTGCTAAAAATAGATCACCAGCTAGCGTGCTATAAAAGGGAGGCGGCCTGGCCGTTTCATCTGACACTCTGTCAACCACCAAGATGTTCACTTGCACAACCTGCCAGAAGCTGTTTACTCGTCTAGATACGTTACGACGCCACGAGGCCTCCACCCACAACGATGCCCGGTATACTTGTATAATCTGCGCACGGTCATTCAATCGGAAGGATCATTTACTGCGTCATGAGAGGGTACTCCACGCGGGTGCGACGGTACTATGTAATGATTGTGGTCGACTCTTCCAACGACCCAGTCGGTTTAGACAGCACCAACGTTTGATGCATGCCCCGTCTCTACGGTTTGGGCGACAACTTTCCACTAAAGAGGAGCCGCGGAAGGTCAGACCCAGTGAAGATGAACCGGGAGAGACGAACGCCACTGGTGATGCGATGACGAAGAGCCTGCCTATACCCACGGTCCAGGAGGGCCTGGATATCCAGCCGGACCCCGCCGTTACGGTTTTGAGTCATACGCCTGACAACATCGAACATTTTCTGGACGAGCCCATAAATGTTCCTAGCGACCTCTTACAGGACGCCCAGCCAGTGAGTGACATTTATCGGCGCCACTGGTCCATGATACGGCACTGTTTCTATCGTCATCGCCCTATTCAAGATATCTACAATTTTCGACTGACCGACCTCGCCCGTCTACCTAGCTATGTGGAAGCCATCTTCAAAGATCAAGCTACGTCCTTCAAATTAAATCTGGCGTTTGGTTATGTGCTGCGGCATAAGGAGACAGACCAAGTCCGATACTTTTACCCGAGCAGTAACATCCAGGTATTTGACCAACCGTTTACCATCATTAACCGAGGGTCGCTACAGACGATGCTGGAGAAACTGGACACCGTGGATCCCTTGGAATGGGCCCAACAACAACGCCCCAACACCAAGTGGACAGTGGAGAGGGTCACCAATGTTACGTTCGTCGTGACCAAACTACGGAATATTCCCATCGGGTGAATGTATTCATCCAGGCACTGATAGATACTCAGAATGCACAAACATGTATCTGAGGATATGTTGCCTCAACGGTTTCCTGGGCTGCCCGATGATGATTACAATAAACGGTTCAAAGCGAACATGGCCGAAGATGGAACTTTCTGGAATGGAGTCTTCTGATTGGACAAGAATACATCTAACGGACAGGAACGAATATGACAGATGCAAATGGTGGTCTCTAATTGGACAAGAGTGTTCTTGAATTGTAACACCAAGTGGATAATGGAGATATTGACCAATGTTGCGTTCTTCGTGGTTAAACTGACCACCACCTCCATCGGAAGAAAGTATTCACCCACGCACTGATAGATACTCAGAATGCGCAAACAACTATCTGAGGATATGTTGCCTCAACGGTATCCTGGCCTGCCCGACGATGATTAGAACAAACGGTTCAGATGGCACTTTCTGAAATGGAGACTTCTGATTGGACAAGAATACATCTAACGGACAGGAACGAATATGAAACATGCAAATGGTGGCCTCTGATTGGATAAGAATCTTCTTGAATTGTAAATATACCCAACGCGGCTCCCCCAGCGTGGGTATGATGTAACATTGGGGAAAATAAACTATATGAAAAAAACTTCTTGTTGTTGTTGTTCTCTCATGTGTCATTCTTGTTACTGTTGCTGTTGTTGTTCTCTCTCTGGTCTATATCATGGCGTTATGTTAGAGTGTTAAGGTGTAACGACGGGCGTTGACGGGCATCACCGCATTTCGAAGAATTAGTGACAATTCCATGGAATATCAGAGCTTCTGAGCTATTTCACCAGGGCGTATTTTTGTGCTCAAGCTCTGACTATAGCGATACCGCAACATTGTCTCATTGGACATTGGACCGTCTGACCTGGAGGTGACCCTTTGACTTTTTGACCCGCGTCCGCGCGCGCGCGCGCGCTTGGCCCTTCATCTCACCTTCACATTGATACCTCACTCGGCTCCATCGGGCCACTAGGGGCGCCCCTAACGCCAAAAAGGCTATTTTTAAGATAAACATCAAAATCTGGTGTACGAAGATTTTTTTTTATTTTAGAGGTAGTGGGTCGAGTGAGGTATCATATTGAAGCTGATGCTTCAAATGCTTCACATTGATACCTCACTCGACCCCATTGCACCACTAGGGGCGCCTCTAACCCAAAAAAGGATATTTTGAAGATTACGCATGCGCAGAATGCTGTTAGTTCAACCCACACCAGTCCATCAGATGCTCCTTCACGTCACCTTCAATTTGACACCTCACTCGACCCGATTGGTCCATTAGGGACGCCTCTAACCCCAAAAAGGCTATTTTGATGTTTTGATATTTTTCATATTATCTTCGCGCATGCGCAGAATTACCCTAATTCAAGCCCACACCCAGTCTATCAGATGCTCCTTCACGTCACCTTCAATTTAATACCTCACTCGACCCGATTGGCCCATTAGGGACGCCTCTAACCCCAAAAAGGCTATTGTCATAGCCTTTGGACTTCGCGCATGCGCAGAAAATTCAAAATAGCCTTTATTGGAGTTAGGGCAGCCCCTAGTGGTGCAATCGGGTCGAGTGAGGTATCATTGTGAAGCATTTCACGTCAGCTTCAATTTGATACCTCACTCGACCCACTACCTCTAAAATAAAAAATCTTCATTCACCGGATGTTGATAATTATCTTCAAAATAATCTTTTTTTGAGGTTAGAGGCGTCCCTAATGGTCCAATCGGGTCGAGTGAGGTATAATTGTGAAGCATTTCACGTCAGCTTCAATATGATACTTCACTCGACCCACTACCTGAAAAATAAAATTTTGTTGACTTGACGTATGAAGATTTCCCATCCGAAGGACGGGTTTTACTTCACATTTTTTTGTTTTGTTTTGAAATTTTTTTTTTGAAATGTACAAACTTTTACGTGAAGACAATATTCTTTATATATGTGTACTTCCTATTTCCCGCAGGAATTTATGCAATATCAATTCTTTCCGCAATAAACTTACAATTTTACTGGCAATGAAATTCTCCGTGTCAATTTGAGGTGGATATGAAAACGTACTGATTCACACGTGCAATGGCAACAATTCGCTACAGTGTAATGAAATGTGTTCATTTTTTAGGCGCCCGTGGTTTTATTAATATGCAAACACATATGCTTTTCTAATAGTTCATTGGCTGAACCGCGAGGCGGGAGAAAAAAATATTAAACTAATTTCGTCTCGCGAGGTCAAATCCTCAGTGTGTGTGTGCGGCGAACGCAAACCAACAACTCACCAGTTTTACCGGACAGGCAAATGAATTGCATGTTATTTTGACTCGATTCATACGCTCGCCTCTTCAAAATGGACTTGAAGGAGACGTTATGCGGGAACTGAAATCAATTTCTTGAAACGTTTGCTCACCGTGAGCAACAAGAGAGCTAACAGGCAATTGAGGGGGTTAGCTCAGCTGATATGTAGATGGAAATATCTGTGAATTTCGAAAAAATGCGTGACAAGCCAAGAAACAGAAAACCGCTGGGATGTGAACACCAAACCAGGGAACATCTATGTGCCGCTGACCAAAATCATTAGCTTCATAGTTTAGTGCGTAAAGGTGTTTTTTACAATACATTGAATTGAATTGAATTTCATCCACGTGGTATACTGGACACCGGATTTACCGATGGAAATATCTGAATTTCGATTAGCATACAAATGCATGGTGTGTTATATCCCACCTAGGAAAAAAACAGCCCCCCCCCTATGCATCAAACGTCCGGGAGTATGGGATATAGGTATACATCTGGACTAAACTTCTTTTATCAGGTAAGCTTGTCATAAAATGAGAGAGAGAGAGAGAGAGAGAGAGAGAGAGAGAGAGAGAGAACATTTCAATCTGCCAATTTTCGAGATGAAAATTTTTTCTTGACGAAATAGAAATGAACGCGAATCTATATTCTACAAAACATTTTTCTTGACGAAATAGAAATGAACGCGAATCTATATTCTACAAAACACTAGAAAATATTAGCGTAGGTGAATTTTTTTAGACTCATTTTAGACTGTTTTGTGCTTTCATCGAAAGTGAAAACACATCTCGAAAAGTGTGTAGCAGTGTCGATATAAATCTTCAACCTAGATGTGAAAATAGATACCGGGGCATAAATTAGAGAGAGCATTTCAGTACACCTCAAAAAAAATGAAACATGGACGGTATCCTTCATCTCGAGGGGTGCGCAAGTTCGATTCTTGCTTTCATTATGTGAGTATGTGTTGGACATGTGATCTTTAAATTTTATTATCACCAGACTAGCAGGGTAGGATGTGGGTTTCAGGAGTTCCCCGGGTGTGACAATTTCTTTATAATGATTTGTGATAAAAGCGGGTAAAACCTAATGTCAAAATCTCCTTGAAGGTCACGGAGATGTCGATTTATTGCTGATCAGCTGATTTCCAGGACAGACAGACATTATTTCGGCTCTTTTCTCTTCGAAATTCTTGTAATTTGCTCAATACAAATAAATATTTAAATTGACTCTGAGTTTTCTGTTGGCATTATTTCAGCAATATTATGCACTAATGGGTTTTATCATTCTTTTCCATTCATGGAATTTTTACAGTTCCACAGTGTCACAAAACAACAATAATGCCTCACACACACAAACAAGCCGCCATCTTGAATACGACCACCCCTAACCTAGAAAAACAAGCCGCCATCTTGAACATATGCAAATGAAGAGGGGGGAAAAACCCATCACACACACAAACAAGCCGCCATCTTGAATACGACCACCCTAACATACAAAAACTAGCCGCCATCTTGAAACCGACCACCCCTAACCTAGAAAAACTAACCGCCATCTTGAATCAACACCAATGAACCCTAACAAGCCGCCATCTTGAAACCGACCACCCCTAACCTAGAAAAACTAGCCGCCATCTTGAATAATCAACACCAATCAACCCAATAACCTCATTTGCATAGACTCACGCATGCGCATACACTCACGCATCAATCACCTCATTTCCATATTCTACTCCTCATTTACATACACTCACGCATGCGCATACACTCACGCATGCGCATCAATCACCTCATTTCCATATTCTACTCCTCATTTACATACACTCACGCATGCGCATACACTCACGCATGCGCATACACTCACGCATGCGCACACATACAATCACACCTCATTTCCATAAATACTCCTCATTTACATTGACTCACGACATGCGAACCCCCCCTATGCCAACCCAATTATTAACTCTGCGCATGCGCAGTGAGGCGCTATTCCCTCCAAATCAATCCTCCCTACTACTCCGGCATGACATCATGATGTTCCAAAAAAAATCATTTTTCTTTCGCTGATCGTTATTCTCAATCAGTATGTTTTTCGCTGTAAAACGATGGCCAAAGACCATCCGACCTTCAGTAGACAGACTGTTCTTATAGAACCTGGTCTTGTCCATATCCAAGTGGTAATGTGCTGTCGTTTGAGTAGTTTTTGGTCATATCCAGGTGGTAATGTGCTGTCGTTTGAGTAGTTTTTGGTCATATCCAGGTGGTAATGTGCTGTCGTTTGAGTAGTTTTTGGTCATATCCAGGTGGTAATGTGCCAGGTGGTAATGTGCTGTCGTTTGAGTAGTTTTTGGTCATATCCAGGTGGTAATGTGCTGTCGTTTGAGTAGTTTTTGGTCATATCCAGGTGGTAATGTGCTGTCGTTTGAGTAGTTTTTGGTCATATCCAGGTGGTAATGTGCTGTCGTTTGAGTAGTTTTTGGTCATATCCAGGTGGTAATGTGCTATCGTTTGAGTAGTTTTTGGTCATATCCAGGTGGTAATGTGCTATCGTTTGAGTAGTTTTTGGTCATATCCAGGTGGTAATGTGCTGTAACGGGGAAGGCACGCGGATATCACCTAACAAAATCAATTTAATTATGCGGATAATGGCTGTAAAACCTGGAGTAAAAGCTGCTGACAGACCATGTTCGTGGAGGTTACTCAGGATCTATTCACTGGAGTCCGGTGATCCGTTGTGAATGGACTGCTCACTGGGGCGGTTTGTCATCTTAACATATGTAACATTGATGAAATCTTCCATCCATTTATCGCGTTTTACTTTGGAATTATGAGCCGCCCGGAAGGCTGTAGACAGCTGCATTACATAGAGTGACTAATCAGAAGAACTTTGTTAAAATCAAGGTGAAATAAAAGAGGGAATTTTGAGGACAAACATGGCTGAAGCTGAGCTTTTCACAGAAATTATTCGCTGGTAAAGTTTCAACTTGTCAGACGATCGTTACATTTGTTATATTACAACTTCCATTTCGTAAGCAGGTTAGTTATGTAAACATTCTAAACAAATACATATCGATTTCTCTCTGAAATCCACACGATCAACGTATGTTCTAAATCCACATCGGTTAACACTTCTGATTACGTCCCAGTAGTTTTTACTGCATTTGGCTCGTCCCTGTATATGTCTTTGTCATCAATTTCAAATTTGTTCAGAGAATGACAAACCAGAGAATTCACGATCATTTTAACTGTTTGATAGTAATGATTCCGTTCTGGCGGTTAGACCAGTGTTTGGCGTTGTCATTTATGTGCGATTTTGAACTTCAATTTGCTGCTCATAATTGCCATATGGGAAAACAGTTCGGAAATAAAATGTATGAAATTATTGCTAGTTTGCGTACTACTATTTTAAACAATGTTCATATTCATTAATTTCAGAGGTGTTTACTGAAAGGACCGGCTTGAAATCCCCGGATGTTGACCGCCATCTTTCTCTATCTCCTGGACTGGCTGTTGGAGAAACTTCGCCCCAGTCCAGCAACAGTGACCACGATGTGACGTCATCACACGTGATTCGGAGGGAATCGGTGTTGTCAGTGGATCAGCTATCACCACAAATTTGCCAATCCAGTGTTGTGGGTGAAGATTTAACAGTCGGTTCCAGTTTGGGTTCAAGATTACATACACCAGAACTCAACCCGGCTAAGTCACCAATTCCCAGTGAATCTCTTACTGCAAGTAAACCCCGGATCTGGTCTATAGCTGAAACAGTCGCCTCTGACACACCGTCAACCAGAACAAAAAATACTAATTCTTCAATTTTTGGTTTTGACTCTGCGCAAAGTTTTACACCGAATGTACATGTAGCTCCATCACTGGGCAGTAGCAGCCGACAATGGATATGGCGTCAGACGGCCTTTCACAGTACGGCCCCCCACAGTACGGCCCCCTATTGACATACAATAAATAATTAAAAATATATGTATCAAACTGAATGTGTAAATATATAAACAACGGAAGAAAGTTTATCGTTCAACACACTTCATTTTAGGCCGCAGAACCGCAGGTATTATTGGTGGCACTTTTATTTCCATTTTTCACTGGAAGGAATATTTTATAAGATATCAGATCTTAGCATTGTTCCCCGAAAGTCAATATGTCTCAGCGGGCGCCCCCTAGTGCTGAACTTGTCAGTTACCGACGCCAGAACTAATGCAGAGTCATTGTTGTGAACAGTGTATATAAATATAGTACCGGTAACTCGTTCGTGTTTCGATATCTTGTAAACCTGTCATAAAGTGACAGAACATTGGTAGCAATATAGAGGATAATTTGACGTTAGTAGTTCTACTTTCATTTACTACCCTGTCTAAATCTCAGTACGCCCATCCTTGCCAGAGTCAAAGCACGTGATTGGGGGAGATTTATTGGACGGTCTCGGAGATTGATATTTTCATCGTCTGCAAGACAATGAATACATTCTTGAGATGGACTTGATATTTTGACCAAAAAAGGGCCAGTCCACAATTTGGTATACAAAGAATGGAGGCGTGAGGATTTAGTAATCAGAACTGGAGGCACAATCATGGACATATCGTGCTGTCAGCATTGAAGTTTGGCCTAAAGAAGACGTACAGTTCGAGTGGATTCAATGACTAGGGGTTTCAGGTGAGTACGGTACATAAGACGATTTCAAAATTGAAAACCAACAACAAATATAGAGTAGTTCATTTAGTAATATAGTAGTAGAGTAGTATAGAGTAGTTCATTTAGAACCACCAACAAATATAGGATAGTTCCTTTAGAACCATCAACAAATATAGAATAGTTCATTTAGAACCATCAACAAATATAGGATAGTTCATTTAGAACCATCAACAAATATAGAATAGTTCATTTAGAACCATCAACAAATTTAGAATAGTTCATTTAGAACCATCAACAAATATAGAATAGTTCATTTAGATGAATCTCTGGAACAATCTCTAATTTCTCCAAGCAAAAGAAATCAATGTTTTGTTGTTTTTTTGCTATTTGGAGTTGGAGAGTAGCAGTATTTTGTGAAGGACGATGGTTTAGAGAGTAGCAGTGTTTTGTGAAGAACGATGGGAGTTGGAGAGTAGCTGTATTTTGTGAAGGACGATGGTTTAGAGAATAGCAGTATTTTGTGAAGGACGATGGGAGTTGGAGAGTAGCTGTATTTTGTGACGGACGATGGTTTAGAGAGTAGCTGTATTTTGTGAAGGACGATGGTTTAGAGAGTAGCAGTATTTTGTGAAGGACGATGGTTTAGAGAGTAGCAGTATTTTGTGAAGGACGATGGGAGTTGGAGAGTAGCTGTATTTTGTGAAGGACGATGGTTTAGAGACTAGCAGTATTTTGTGAAGGACGATGGGAGTTGGAGAGTAGCTGTATTTTGTGAAGGACGATGGTTTAGAGATTAGCTGTATTTTGTGAAGGACGATGGTTTAGAGAGTAGCAGTATTTTGTGAAGGACGATGGTTTAGAGAGTAGCTGTATTTTGTGAAGGACGATGGTTTAGAGAGTAGCAGTATTTTGTGAAGGACGATGGTTTAGAGAGTAGCAGTATTTTGTGAAGGACGATGGGAGTGAGAGAGTAGCAGTATTTTGTGAAGGACGATGGGAGTTAGAGAGTAGCAGTATTTTGTGAAGGACGATGGGAGTTAGAGAGTAGCAGTATTTTGTGAAGGACGATGGTTTAGAGAGTAGCTGTATTTTGTGAAGGACGATGGCTGAATACTGAATGTCGGGTCTGGCGCCTATATTTTCGTAGTCTGACCCGGTTGTAAATGGTGTCGTGATCTGCATGGGCAATAGTGGTCTCGTAGTCGGGATGGGTTACAGCTGGATGGTGGCCAAGGCATATAGTGGACTCGTAGTAGTCGGGATGGGTTACAACTGGATGGTGGGTTGGACCATATAGTGGTCTCGTAATCGGGATGGGTTACAGCTGGATGGTGGCCAAGCCATATAGTGGTCTCGTAGTCGGGATGGGTTAAAGCTGGATGGGGAGCTGGACCATACAGTGGTCTCTTAGTCGGGATGGGTTACAGCTGGATGGTGGCCAAGCCATATAGTGGTCTCATAGTCGGGATGGGTTAGAACTGGGTGTGGGCTGGACCATATAGTGGTCTCGAAGTCGGGATGGGTTACAGCTGGATGGTTGCAAAGCCATATAGTGGTCTCATAGTCGGGATGGGTTAGAACTGGGTGGTGGGCTGGACCATATAGTGGTCTCGTAGTCGGGATGGGTTACAGCTGGATGGTTGCAAAGCCAT
This sequence comes from Hanleya hanleyi, assembly GCA_036873755.1. Classification (NCBI taxonomy): domain Eukaryota; kingdom Metazoa; phylum Mollusca; class Polyplacophora; order Lepidopleurida; family Hanleyidae; genus Hanleya; species Hanleya hanleyi. The sequence continues at coordinate 9,758 of JAVTVY010040865.1, read as the reverse complement.
ATAGTGGTCTCATAGTCGGGATGGGTTAAAGCTGGATGGGGAGCTGGACCATACAGTGGTCTCATAGTCGGGATGGGTTACAGCTGGATGGTGGGCTGGACCATATAGTGGTCTCGTAGTCGGGATGGGTTACAGCTGGATGGTGGCCAAGCCATATAGTGGTCTCGTAGTCTGGATGGGTTACAGCTGGAGAGAGTGGATATGAGTTAACGTCGCTTTCAACTATATTTCAGTCATATCACGACGTTGGGTCCTATTCCTTTTCACACCCGGGAACCACACGGGTGGGGTCCTATTCCTTTTCACACCCGGGAACCCCATGGGTGCCTCAGTTAGTCGCCTCTTACGACAAGCTCTCTGAGGAGCTGAGGCCTATTCTTACCATGACCTGCGGTGTGCACAACGACATGCCAGGTCAATCCACGGAAGCCCCACAGGGCGGTTACAGCTGGATGGTGGACTGGGCCATATAGTGGTCTCGTAGTCGGGATGGGTTACAGCTGGATGGTGTGCTGGACCATATAGTGGTCTCGTAGTCGGGATGGGTTACAGCTGGATGGTGGTCAAGCCATATGGTGGTCTCGTAGTCGGGATGGGTTACAGCTGGATGGTGGGCTGGACCATATAGTAGTCTCGTAGTCGGGATGGGTTACAGCTGGATGGTGGGCTGGACCATATAGTGCTCTCGTAGTCGGGAAGGGTTACAGCTGGATGGTGGGTTGGACCATGTAGTGGTCTCGTAGTCGGGATGGGTTACAGCTGGATGGTGGGCTGGATCATATAGTGCTCTTGTAGTCGGGATTGGTTACAGCTGAATGGTAGGCTGGACGATATTGTGCTCTCGTAGTCGGGATGGGTTACAGCTGGATGGTCGGCTGGGCCATATAGTGGTCTAGTAGTCGGGATGGGTTACAGCTGGATGATGGGCTGGGCCATATAGTGGTCTCGTAGTCGGGATGGGTATCAGCTGGATGGTGGGCTGGACCACATAGTGGTCTCGTAGTCGGGATGAGTTATAGCTGAATGGTGAGCTAGACCATATAGTGGTCTTGTAGTCGGGATGGGTTACAGCTGGATGGTGGGCTGGGCCATATAGTGGTCTCGTAGTCGGGATGGGTTACAGCTGGATGATGGGCTGGGTCATATAGTGGTCGAGATGGATCATAACTGTCTGGTGATATAGATTGGCCATAGCTATCTCGTTGTCGAGATTGGCCATAGCTGTCTCGTTGTCGAGATTGGTCATAGCTGTCTCGTTATCGAGATTGGTCATAGCTGTCTCGTTATCGAGATTGACCATAGCTGTCTCGTTATCGAGATTGGCCATAGCTGTCTCGTTGTCGAGATTGGCCATAGCTGTCTCGTTGTCGAGATTGGCCATAGCTGTCTCGTTGTCGAGATTGGCCATAGCTGTCTCGTTGTCGAGATTGGCCATAGCTGTCTCGTTGTCGAGATTGGACATAGCTGTCTCGTTGTCGAGATTGGACATAACTGTCTCGTTGTCGAGATTGGACATAACTGTCTCGTTGTCGAGATTGGACATAGCTGTCTCGTTGTCGAGATTGGACATAGCTGTCTCGTTGTCGAGATTGGCCATAACTGTCTCGTTGTCGAGATTGGACATAACTGTCTCGTTGTCGAGATTGGACATAGCTGTCTCGTTGTCGAGATTGGACATAGCTGTCTCGTTGTCGCGATTGGCCATAGCTGTCTCGTTGTCGAGATTGGACATAGCTGTCTCGTTGTCGAGATTGGGCAGAGCTGTCTCGTTATCGAGATTGGACATAGCTGTCTCGTTATCGAGATTGGATATAGCTGTCTCGTTGTCGAGATTGGACATAACTGTCTCGTTATCGAGATTGGACATAACTGTCTCGGTATCGAGATTGGACATAACTGTCTCGTTATCGAGATTGGACATAGTTGTCTCGTTGTCGAGATTGACCATAGTTGTCTCGTTATCGAGATTGACCATAGCTGACCATAGGTCAATTACAATCAGCCTAATGTTGGTAATTAATTTGTAAAATGTGATTAATTACTGCCGCCATTATGGTTCGCAAACAAATTTTCTGTATTGAGTGACGTACATATAGAACCGCTCTGCAGGCCCATTTGCTAGCATCCTCTGTCGGAGTCGTGCCAGATGGCTGGCTCGTACCTAATCCTCACGAAAGCCAATATTTTCGAGAAATTTGCCTCATTTTGCCGTCTCCGCCGGCGTGTCCGATCTCCCCAAAGTCGCCTGTAATAATTTGAATGTGCGAACGACCAGTCTTATATGGACCCTTACAAATGTCCACTAATCCATACTTCCCTTAGCCCAGAGAGACACCTATAGAGCGCCAGTAAAAAAGGTTGTTTACTTATTTAGCGACGCCTCTAGCAAGCATGAGAAGAGACAATAGTCTTACATGCGGACCTATAATGACACAAAAAGTTTTACATTGTCTACGCCACGTTCAAATGTGTCCCATGTTCTGTAAAGACCCCCGATTCCATTTCTTTGAGTCATAACCAAACACGGGGCGAGTGGGCAGTAAAGAGGACCAATAAAACCCTGAAATTGATCCGAATAGGAGAATAAATAGCGCGGGTTATATACGCAAGCTCCCCCCAGAATTCGAGTCAATCACGTTTGAAGAAATCGACAATGAAATCGACAATACTAGCCTTCCAGAAGAGGAGAACTGGCTAATACAGTGATCGGTCGTTGTTCAAGTGTCACCACTATGCGGTGGGTCTAATTAAACGGTATTTATTCTGTTATTTACACACACTGGCACGCGACCCTCTTCCATCGGCGTCCACTTTCCGCAGGGCGCAGTGTCTTTGGTCCGTACCAAGCTCATTGCTTCCTTGGACTACCCTATGCTGTTGTCCCTGTGATACAGTCAGCTCCGATATAATGCTGAACCGATACATTATGCCATTCAAACAAGTTATAGACATTATGGTGTACTTTCTTCTTAGGAATCGATTTTGCTTGACTCCGAAGAAATAACTTACATGGAGCATTGTGAAGGAGGGTAAATATCGAGATGTATTATTGCACATCCTTAAGGTCGTCATCCGTTTGCTGCAGTTTGTCAGAAATCGTTTTCGAAATATATTAGACAGTAAAGGTGCAATAGCTTATATTAGTGAAATATCTCAACCTCCCAGTTCGCTCACATGTGTGTTATATTCTTTAAATATATTTATGCTGAACTATTTTGATTCTTCGCAGATCCTGGAAAGCAGAGTTTGGAGAAATTAATGGACTTAGACTTACACCAAACAAGGATGGACGGACTTGGACTTACATCAAAGAAGGATGGATGGACTTGGACTTACATCAAAGAAGGATGAATAGACTTGGACTTACATCAAAGAAGGATGGATGAATTTGGACTTACATCAAAGAAGAATGGATGGATTTGGACTTACATCAAAGAAGTATGGATGGACTTGGACTTACATCAAAGAAGTATGGATGGACTTGGACTTACATCAAAGAAGAGTGGATGGATTTGGACTTACAACAAAGAAGGATGGATGGACTTACATCAAAGAAGGATGGATGGACTTGGACTTCCAAGAAAGGAGGATGCGACAACGGAATCCTATACTGTCCGCTTTACTTTAGCCCATGGTTGTAATACATCAGTACAGTTACAGTCAGAACTGCAAAATTAAGAGTCTGATAGATGGACGATCAGGCAACATTCGTAAGAACTTCCGCCAAACCAAGATAGTTTACCACTCTGAGAATGGCTAGCGGGGGTAATATGAAGAGTTGTCCCTGTTTGACAGACGATACCAATTCTTTTACTTTAGTCTCAACCGGACAATTGTTCGTACACTTCTTCATTTCTTGGACCAGGTATTTCCTGTGAGATACTGTGACATAGATAAACGAGACTTTGAGTGAGAGCGAGACTTTTTCGAGACACAGTGATCGTCACGTGACATATGTCTGTGGGATAATACAGATAATTACATGGTAATACAAAGAATTTAGAAAGTGCTATTCAGTTATACTCAAAAAACTGACTTCACACCTGCTTTCTGCTGGCGACATTGGTTAAAACTCAGAAGTGAATAAAAATGGCCTAAAACTTGTGTTCTTTGGTGAAGAAACATTGTTATGAACAAGGAAAATAAATAGATGTATTGATGTATTTTATGTTTATCCAGAAACTGTCATTTTAGATTTCATTTAAAACAAAGAAATGAAGACAGACATGTAACAAGAATATAGTAATATATACGAACAGACAATTTGAATCAACCGTGAGAAAATTCACGTCTTTTCATAGTAAATTATAATGTCTGTTTTATGTGTAACGGGTGACTGTTATCCCCGTATCTAAATACAAGGACATGTGGGACAAAACTTTATATATTACACTTCTTCCGAAGGTATATCTTATGAAATTCTGAATATTTGTTTGGAACATTTTGTGATTAGTGTTACATCTAGAGAAACACAGAGGTTTGTCTGAGAAGAGTGGGAAGAAAAAGTCAGAGTTTGGTATCCCTCCTGGTAGCTATTTATGTACAAGCTTGCCATTCGAATTAACTCTAAACAATACTGCGGTATTTATTTTCAACATTTGTTCATTTCGTCGATTTGGAATGATGGTTATGCCTCACATATTTCCTTTGTGTAAGGAGGGTACAATGCCATTGTTTTCATGACATGGACAGAGACAGACAAGTGATGTGTATATTTGATTTGAGTTGTCTGTATTTCAAAGCAAACACTCAGTGTCTTCGGAACTGAAAATAGCATGGACCGGATTTAAATTCCATCTAAGAGTCCTCTTCAAATAAATCCCCATTTTATTTATAATATCTTGATTTGTGTCGTATATATCTTACCCCAGGGTATCAACTGTTTATACATAGATTTGTTACGTTCATAAAATTAGACCGCGGTTCGCAGTAGATTTGTGGTAATTTTGTAAAGTATTTCTTTTGCAGTTAGAATTATAGGCACAAATTATGCCAAACCAGACGACATATTACAAAAATTACATTCTACAAATGCTAAATAATCCTCACTTAAGTGGGCCATGTGTGGACCTCATACTCTTTGATAATGAGACAATGGTATGATGTTAGAGCCCTGACAATGAGAGGGTGGTATGAGGTTAGAGATTTGACAATGGGAGGGTGGTATGATGTTAGAGCCCTGCCAATGGAAGGGTGATATGCTGTTAGAGCCCTGACAATGGGAGGGTGGTATGATGTTAGAGCCCTGACAATGGGAGGGTGGTATGATGTTAGAGCTTTGACAATGGGAGGGTGGTATGAGGTTAGAGCCCTGACAATGGGAGGGTGGTATGATGTTAGAGCCCTGACAATGGGAGGGTGGTATGATGTTAGAGCCCTGACAATGGGAGGGTGGTATGATGTTAGAACTTTGACAATGGGAGGGTGGTATGAGGTTAGAGCCCTGCCAATGGAAGGGTGGTATGCTCTTAGAGCCCTGACAATGGGAGGGTGGTATGATGTTAGAGCCCTGACAATGGAAGGGTGGTATGATGTTAGAGCCCTGACAATGGGAGGGTGGTATGATGTTAGAGCCCTGACAATGGGAGGGTGGTATGATGTTAGAGCCCTGACAATGGGAGGGTGGTATGATGTTAGAGCTTTGACAATGGGAGGGTGGTATGAGGTTAGAGCCCTGACAATGGGAGGGTAGTATGATGTTAGAGCTTTGACAATGGGAGGGTGGTATGCTGTTAGAGCCCTGACAATGGGAGGGTGGTATGATGTTAGAGCTTTGACAATGGGAGGGTGGTATGATGTTAGAGCCCTGACAATGGGAGGGTGGTATGAGGTTAGAGCCCTGCCAATGGAAGGGTGGTATGCTGTTAGAGCCCTGACAATGGGAGGGTGGTATGATGTTAGAGCCCTGACAATGGGAGGGTGGTATGAGGATAGAGCCCTGACAATGGGAGGGTGGTATGATGTTAGAGCTCTGACAATGGGAGGGTTCTAGAAGGTTAGAGGTATTACAATAGAGAATGGTACGAGGTTAGAGCTTTGACAATGGGTGGGTGGTAGAACTTTGACAACTACTCCAAAATTCCCACCCAACGCACTTTGTCTACTATTTTTCGGCTACGCATTCGCAGATTGACATGATTTCCGTTAAAAACCTCAGTCTGAATCTGAACCAAGAGAGCAATAAGTCGATATCCTGCATGACACATTCAGAGCAAGATTGGTTCACCTGTACCCCCAAAACGTCCACCTGAGGCCTTCCCGACGAGTGCGGATGCGTACCATGACTACCGCCGAAATTCAACCAACGGCCTGAGACCCCTATCATCGTATGCTACAGCGTGAGACAGTTATCCGCACCCTATGGTTTGCTCCAAGAGTGAAATCTCCATGGGTTCTAATAAAGTCCGTCTTTCCAGATTTTTGACGAGATTGGCAAAATTTTTCAAAGTTCAAGCTTTGCATGCATCTGCGATCCGATAATGCGCCTCCCGAACGTACGCACGTAGCAGGCGCGATGACGCGGAAGTGGCATAATCATCATGTGACCATATCGTGACCTGCACGTGAACTGCGGGCCTTAGCTGCCAAAGCAGGTGGAGATAACTCCGTAAGTATGTCAGTGTGAATCCAAATAGCCTTTCTCTACTACTTCGACCTCCGTTCTGAAAGTCTACATTTGTCTCCGAAACTGTTTCATCATGGAGCATGTCACAATACATGCACACATCCATCCATCCCCCTTCAACACAAGCACTGTGAACCTGATATATGGTACCATGTAATTTATAATAATTAATAATAAAAGGAATTAAAACAAAGATGATATAATCAGAATACACGACATAGAGACATCTAAAGAGATTTAAAATGGATACTTGCGTCACATATGAAGGTTGACCAACACAAACCTGAAGATCTACATCTGATGGTATTGAATGAGGAGGAGACCAGATAAATCCACGATAGGCTCATCACATATTATTTCACCAGAATCACGTCATGAAGACACAGTAGCTCGGTGGGTAGAGATTACTCGTGACCCTCAGATATTGAAGGGGCTTACAGTCGATTTATTTCACACTATATGATAGCTCATATTGTACAAACATTAACCCTATCTGGCCTGGGCCTTTTGGGACCTGCCCAGGCCTGGGTAGGGACCATTTCGGCACCCCCTAATCAGTTTTCTTATCCCTTGAGCTAGGGAGCTGAAACTAACCACACTACACCCTTGGATCCTGCTCTACCAGTAAATGTGAAAAAATTCAAGATAGTCGCTTTGATGACGTCACAGTAACGTCATTTTCTAAAACGGCATTTTTTTTTTCGATTTTTCAGTCAGAATTTTCGAATTTTTCTTTTATGCAATTTCTCCGCAAAAACAGCGTGATAAATTAGTAAATATTGATGTAATGTGAAATAAAATAGTTTTTGCCCTAGTTTCATCGCGGAAAAGCAGAAATTTTGAAGAAAAATGACAAAAACATCATTTTACCCATCATTCTCGGGGGGTTGTACAAACAGACTCAAAATGACCCCAATATGATAAACTATAAAGTCACGGAGGATCAGTTCTCAATATATTGTCGTTTCGGAGATAGCACAGAAAGTTTGGTAGTGGGCCATTTTGCTCCCCCTCCCCCTAGGCCTGGTAGGGTTCACTGACGATCACTTCTGCAACACTATACTGAAACACGAATATAAATCGTTCTTCAATTCAGAATTTATGATGGAACGATTATAGATAGCGCAGAATGTATAATTTATGTGGAGTTAACCAGATCGAAGATAGACCTACTACGAATTCGAAGAAAATCTATACAATTATCTAGTGAAGTTTGATTACGTACTTTTCAGTATCATTCTTCCTCGAGTATTAATATTAATATTTCTCCGTTTACCCCTACAGAAGTTGAATGCTTGTGGTTTATACGTTATGGAACGTTATAATGGACCATTGTTGGCTGATGACTGTCTTGTCTTGACGAATATTCGTCAATATCATATTCGTCAATATCATATTCTTCAATATAAATATTTCGTACATCGACTATACGAAGAGAAAACAACGCATAACAATGCAGATGATTCTGCTATTGTCTCCACACCTACTGGGCTTTCGTCAGTCGATCTCCAAGAACTGGTCACGACCAGGAACTGCACATGATTGTCAATTCTGCTGTACGTGACTGAATGGAGTTTGTCGTATTAAGGAGATCTACACGACGTGAGCTTCATGGCGTCTGCCGCGCATGGACGAGGTAAGGATATACCACTCTATCAATCTACCTTCGTCTCGGACCTGTCCTTTAGTCTCGCTTCTCCTGGCCCATAAACGTGCTACGGCGATTATGAGAATGCTCCATCAGCTGACTGGACACACAACTCGGATTCTCTGAGGCTTTTTTGCTCCTCACTGACGATGATCGGTTCACTTTGATGTGGGAGGGAAGACCCGCCCAATCCGCATGAGACTCATTATCAAGGTGATAAACTCCGTGACGTAGAGTGTTTTTCTCACCGCATGTTCAAATACCTGTCTTTACACTGATTTTTATTCAAAAGAATCATACCCTTGCTTAAACGAATAGCACATCCTTTGAAGTCTAACAATACCCTACCTGAAGAAATCTCTTCAACTAAAGCCCAGAAGACACAAACGGCAGCAAATAGTAGAACTGGACAATTCCTGTACTTTGTGAGCGAGAACAAAGACACCTACAAACGCTGATAGAAATCAGCTTGCGGTTTTGTAAAACAAATTTTTATCCGGAAAATGCTAACTGTCGTCAGGGTGTTAATTGTTTATTTTCACTGTACAAAACCAAGTATTATTTTTATTCTTTATTTTTTCTATTTGTGGTTAATTAACAACTGTGGAATCAACACAAATGCAGAAATACAACCACTGCTCATAGGAAACCATGTACACAAATAAACAAATACAGAAATACAACCAGTGCTCATAGGAAACCACAACACAAATACAGAAATACAACCAGTGCTCATAGGAAATCACAATACAAATGCAGAAATACAACCAGTGCTCATAGGAAACCACAACACAAATGCAGAAATACAACCAGTGCTCATAGGAAACCACAACACAAATACAGAAATACAGCCAGTGCTCATAGAAAACCACAACACAAAGACAGAAATACAGCCAGTGCTCATAGAAAACCACAACACAAATACAGAAATACAGCCAGTGCTCATAGAAAACCACAACACAAATACAGAAATACAGCCAGTGCTCATAGAAAACCACAACACAAATACAGAAATACAACCAAGGGAACCATGTTAATCTGTAAACAATTCCAATCATTTTGTGTGCAGGTCTAGTGAAGGTAGACAGCCGTCGTCCATATGATGTCCCCGTCAATAATGTAGGGGTCAGACGTGACCTTAGATGGACAGCCGTCGTCCATCTGATGTCCGCGTCAATAATATAGGGGTCAGACGTGACCTTAGATGGACAACCGTCGTCCATATGATGTCCGCGTCAATAGTATAGGGGGCAGACGTTACCTTAGGTAGACAGCCGTCGTCCATATGATTTCCGTGTCAATAATATAGGGGTCCGACGTGACCTTAGATAGACAGCCGTTGTCCATATGATTTTCGTGTCAATAACATAGGGGACCGACGTGGCCTTAGATAGACAGCCGTTGTCCATATGATTTCCGTGTCAATAACATAGGGGACCGACGTGACCTTAGATAGACAGCCGTTGTCCATATGATTTCCGCGTC
>JAVTVY010040864.1:0-19240 GCA_036873755.1 Hanleya hanleyi | reverse complement strand
TAATGTACACGTATACAGGATGTATCAGTTCATGTAGAAAATAGAAACAGATTAATTTTTCAAAGAAATATTCTGAAGTAGTTAATAAATATATTATTCCAAATTTGGTAATAGTGAAACCGAGTCGACTACTTAGCGGAAGCGGCGTTCCATACCTCTAACTTTAACCCTGTCTCTCCTGGGCATTTTTTGGACCTGTCCAGGCCTCCAGGCCTCCACCAATCCCCCCCCCCCCCCCCCCCCAAAATATTGATCTTACCCATTGATCTAGGGGACTGAAGCTTACCGCACTGTACTCCTGGGTCAAGCTCTACCAGAAAATGTTGAAAAAAGCCGAGATGGCTGCTTTAATTTTTTTTTTAAGGCATATTTTGGTCGATTTGCGGTCAAATTTTTTGAATTTTTTTATTTATGTGTTTTCTTCGCAATAAATGCATGATAAATAAGTAAATGGTAATCTGATGTGAAATAATTTGTACCCACTGCTTCTCGCAGAAAAGCAGGAATTTTTAATAAAAATGACGAAAACATCACTTTTCTGACACCCTACATGGACGCCATTTTGAATTTACCCATGATCCCCTGCTGTGGGGTTATATAAATAGGCTCAAAATGGCCTGAATATGATAAACTACAAAGTCACGGAATGTCAGCTCTGCAATGTTTGTCGTTCCGGAGATAGGATAGATAGTTTTATGAGAGCGGGGAGGGAGGGGGACGTAATGGCCCCCAGGCCTGTTAGGGTTGAAGAGCAACAGTTATTCAAGGGGAGATCAGACACTTGCTGAATAGGGCTATATCTTGGCCGGCTCAGCTGTTCGATAGTGCCACCAGGTGTGTACATCCGTTCATTTTCCCTTTCAGCTGTGCAAGCGGCCATATTGACTGGTGACAAGTCCGAAGTGGTCCAGGACCTTCTGTTCCTTGATGCCACACCATTGTCACTTGGTTTCAAATTGGTCACTGGAATCATGGAAATAGTCATCAAGCGCAACACCACCATTCCAACGAAACAAACAAGAACGATTACGGATCTCATGAATATGAGTAAAGAGTGTGACGTATTGATTGAGGTGTACGAGGGAGAACATACCATGGCCAAGGACAACAACTTTCTCGGCAAGTTTGAACTCACTGGTGTCACAGGTTCTGCGACACCTCCTGAACGGGCTCAGATCGATGTCACATTTGAACTTGATGCCAACGGTAGGCTCATTGTGTCGGCTGTGGATAAGATGTCTGGCAAGGAGAGTAGTATCACCATCACTGGTAATGGTAAGGTCAACCTAGTTTTCAAGGGACATGGTAAAAGATAACAGATGAGAAAGCTACGGTCAAATGTAATTTCCATGTATTGCTCCCGTTATCAAGCGAAATTGAGAAAAAATAAAGGGACTGATGATTCGATGCGACTTTAATCGACTCAAAATAGTTTAATAATTTATACTGTTACTGAATGAAATTTGATGTTATCCGTACCTTTTTCTCAAACTGCGACAATTCAGCTGGTTTCTATGCATATCTGGGGTGCCATGTTGATTCAGACTTTTTTCATGGAAAACGAGCTTACATTCACATTTAAAGTGTAAATGTGGCACTTTTGCAAGTTTACGTCATATTCATGATAATTTTAACAATTGCAATGCTATCAATACTATTGTGGAGCACAGCGCCATAAGCATGTCGGAACTTGAGATGTTATTATAGAGCAATTAAAGACGTCACAACGCTACTTTGTCACAAATCTATTCCATTCTCTGCATTGCCGCTTTTCGTCTCCCTGACACTGCAGGACGCTCGAAGTATGACGCCGTTAACGTCATCTCTGACATCAAAAGGAGCAGTGAAGACTCTTCTCATACTTTAGAAAGCTGCTTTCGAGTCCTATGAGACCAATACGAGTGAAATATTGGGTGAAATATTTATTACGTTTTGTTATTCATATCATTATCTTGAATATGATGTACACAAGTACTACAATTATACTTTAAAGCCAAAGCGGCCAGGGCTGGTAATAAGTGACGAACGGTCGTTTGGGTTACCAGGAGGTCGCCATGTTTAGAAAACGGACGAACGAACCTTCGTTCCCCGTGTAGATTGGAGAAGACCAACTATCTTCCATAAATCAATAAATCATTGTGAATTACGTTACAGACAAACACATGCTGACTGTGCTCATCGGGGTGAATTATTTCGTTGGATTTTGATCTTACGCAATCGAAACCGCCTTACTGTTTGTTTATCGTATACCATGCAGAAGGCAGACAGCGGGAGAGATTTCCCCGCCGAAAATGAGGGGTATTCCGATCACGTGATACTCGATGACATCATTTTGCTCCCTTGGCAACTACACAGCCTCGTTTTCGTTCGCTTCAAAATGTCAGCCCCCCACAATCAAACTGAAACGCGAGACTGTAGCGTTAAAAACGTTTCTGTCCTGGGATTTCCACGAGGACTTTACGTACGAGGTTGACGAAGACAACAAACTTACCAAACTGACTTGCAAAATATGTAGTAAATACGTGATTCATATCCATGTAGAATCTTTTAACAGCAAAAAGAGATTTACAGTGATACATCATGGCAGTGTTTGGTAGTCATTTCGTGTACAACAACAATTCGTGTTACAAAGTTCTATTCATGTTCATGTTTGTTCAATATAGAACTAAACAAACCAAGAATGAAGTCTTCATTTCTCAATTTTATTAAATTATGATCTTTTACTCCTCGATTCCTACAGGTTACCATAGACGTTCTCAATAATATGATACAGATAGCAGAAAACCTGATGGGTTACCACAAATCATTTTCGGGCAACCTGTGTGGTAACCGGTTAGGTTACCATCCTGAATTTTGTGGTAACCTGTAACAGGTTACGACCTCCAGCCGTTAATTCCAGCCCTGAAAGCGTATACTTGAAAGAACTTTGTAACAAATCTTCTAGCTGCTGGATCGTCCCCGAACGTGAAGAATGTAGCGGTAGCGATTTTTCATTGGCTGAAGAATTTAAACATGGCGGAAAATTTGTCTTCTCTTTTCAGGAAAGCTCCAATAAACTACCCACGGAAAGTTTAGAACGGATTACAAGTACAACTTAAAAGGAGGGTTTCATTAGTTTGAGTGAACAAAATGGCGTATAAACTATCGTTTCTTGACTGCCGGACATTTCTGTCCTGCAGCTTTGTCGATTTTGCTGGTTAAACGGACGGACCCTACATTCACTAGAAATAAATATTATAAAATATCTTGTAGGGGCTGCGTGTCGGACAACATCAGTGAAACCTTTCATACTCGACATCACAGGCCCTCATAACAAGAGTGTTGGGGTGTGGTCGGGGTATTACGGTGAAGTGTCGAAATATGTGGTCTCTATATATAACCCCATGCTTTATATAAAAATACACCAAGGTCTGAAATGCACTTTGGGTGAAACGAGAAATAAACGGTTTACCTCCAAACAAAATACATCAGCATATTCTACAATTGTCACTCTATATATTCCCGTCGTCAAATTAGTAAATTTGTGCAATTTTATACCTTTGCCGGGCGATTCAAAATCCAACCTGACTGTCCATTCAACCCGGCACAGCGAGATGATCGCCCTCTTCTTTCTCAATTCTGATTGGTCAACTTGGCAGTGTGTGACCTCTCTTGCCGGAGGCGTGTCGCGGTTGACCAATCAGAATTGTGAAAGAAGCGGGCGATCATCTCGCTGTGCCGGATTGAATGGACAGTCAGGTTGGATTTTGAATCGCCCGGCAAAGGTATAAAATTGCACAAATTTACTAATTTGACGACGGGAATAATATATAGAGTGACAATTGTAGAATATGCTGATGTATTTTGTTTGGAGGTAAACCGTTTATTTCTCGTTTCACCCAAAGTGCGTTTCAGACCTTGGTGTATTTTTACATAAAGCATGGGGCTTTATATAGAGACCCATATTTCGACACTTCCCCATCATACCACCGTCCATACCCCAAACTCTTGTTTTGAGGGCATGTGCTCTACGTACACTTTCAAATGATAGAAATGAGATAGGCACATGATGCTTGTAGGGCATGCAGGCCTGGCATGGTGTTTTAGGACTTTCCGCAAATATCAATTGGTCTTTCTGTTCCCCACAGAATGTCTCAGTAAAGAGGACATTGGGCGTATGGCGGAAGAGGAAGATCAGTACCACCAAGAGGACAAGTTAGAACGTGAACGCATCGAGGCAAAGAACACCTTGGAGATATATGCATTCAAGATGAAGAGCATGATGGAGACCGTTGTGCGCAAATGTGACGAAGCTATCGCCTGGCTTGATGCCAACGAATTGGCAGGGAAAGACGAGATTGAACACCATCAAAAAGACCTGGAGAAGGTTTGCAACCCCATAGTCATCAAACATTGCCAGAGATGCGAGACCAAGCCTGGGGCAGGTGACATGTCGTAAGGTGATATATTGGTTGCAGGCCTCCCTCAACAGATTATCAAAGACCACACAAGGAATGGGTTAACGATGTAAAACTCGTATTAGTATAGGACTGGGAAAAGTTGTACATTGGGGAAAATACATCCTACCATTCAGGTTTTCGGTGACATATTTTTTTATAAATATTTCTTTGAAGAAATATACAAACAGCCATCACTGTCAATGGTTTCGACCTTACGTACATTAACTTGCAAAGTAACGAGTTTCTACATGTTCAAGTAAACTTCATTAGTACACATTAGTACACCTTGCAGCTGGAACCAGGAGTCGGTAACATTAGAACTAGTATCATCTCATGAACAAATGTCTTTTGTTTCGGGTCAGCGCGCGCGTCAGTTTAGTGGCAGAAATTTCAGTCTCTCGTCTAGGTAAATTTTTACTGAGAGTGACAGGGGTTTTGGTGAAGTTAATGTTTGGTTCATATCCCATGCCTGAAATGGCTTCATTTTACGACAGTCTCACCTATTTCGCACCAATATCGAGATTTGTGTAATACCCCGTCGAAAACATATGTATCCAACTACAATCGTTTACACTGTCGTCGCAAAGCACCCGTGTCCATTTTTGTACAACTGTTCACAACCGTCAAAATCGCTTCATCTGATCTTGTCACGTGATAGTTTTGACAGTCCTGAGTCACTTGGCATTAAGCCTCGACAAGACAGGCAATATGGTGGGTTTTTCAGCAGCGAAACTGGGTGCAAGATGTCAAAATGGTTATATCGTAAACATCTGTATTTGGACGGACTTTTATTGAAGGGAATAGCCTTGTGTTATATATCGATTATTGTCTTTTAACAAATTTAATTTTGTGTTGATTTGTCTTCTATCTATGCACAGCTGCATGGGTTAATCGTTAATTTTGAACTACTGTAGGTGTGATACCTAGATGTTTCAACAACCAAGTGGTGGCTGAAGCTACACATTGCCGGGTAGAACACTCCTCCAGCAAAATATCTGTGCCTCAGTTTTTCAAAATTTAACACATATATTTTAATTCTTTGTGTTTTCAATTGAACAAAATTGAATAAACTGCGGTGGTCACACGTTGAACATTGATATCTCAGCAACTAGAAAACGTATAAAAACTGATGCACCGCTTTTTTCTTTACCTAGTTCAGAATAACCATGCCAAATTTCGGATCTCCATGATCAGTACTTTTCCAGAATAAACGGTTCAACTTATAAATCTGGAGAAATCAACTGCCATGGCCCCCCACTCCCAATATTTTCAGCAAAAAAAAAAACGCGCACGACACAAAGCCAAACAAAAACAAGGCAGAGAAAGGAAGAACGATAAAGTGGAAAAACATATATCTGTATTGAATGCAGACTGTACTTTCCAATAAGTATGAGGGGCACAAGAAAAAAATTCATTCACATTCATAAGGTGAACTTTGTTCGGCTCCCTAACAAGTAGAACAAAGTCGGTGTTAGTGATATGGTCGAAGTTTAATGAACCGTCACAAAACATTGTTGCAGAATCTTATAAAACAGGGCTATACCACCAAGCGCCTCCACTAAAAGTTTCTCAAATTTGGCGATACATATCGTTTGCTTATAGCAAAATACGAGTGTAGCGTGCAAGATTTATGGCGTTACGTTTCGTAACTTGTGTCTAATTCTGCCTAACCCGGAGCTAGGGGCCGTATGAGCCCATGTGTTTCAAGATGCTCATGGTGTTCATATGAATAGGCACAATCAAAGCGTGACAGAGATAAACCATACTTTGGAGAACGACTTTACGAAAATCATATGGATTAATGCTATTTCGTCAGCGATACGGATTTGATACTTTTGGAACATCATGATGTCTTGCTGGCATCATTGAAAACTATTGACCGCTTCTCTCTTCCATTTTTATGTACACTATGAATATTTTTCTTCTTGAATTTGGTACTAGTGCTGTTATATGTAACAGGTCTTACGATTATGGACGCGGAAATTCTTTAATGGACAGCGGCTGAATATTGAATGACGCATTAGACATTGTATTTCGACTGAAATGATATTTAATATTTAAATTATTTATACTTCTGAACATCATCACTGCGCATATTTGAGAAGAAATGTTGTGGGAAACAACAAAACAGGCTAAACAAGTAGATTTCTTGTTTTATTGCTCGAAAATACGCTAGACTGCGTCTCCGGTCATGTAAGACCCCTGGAGCTTCCGGGGCCTAGGCGGCCCCTGGACCTTCGACTATTGTGCTGTGATAGTGACTCCAATCACCAATTGCTTTCGCCGTGCCTGGACTGTCAACCGTAGCCGTTGATTGTCGAATGTTTATTCCCATCAGTCATATTCATTTCCATTGCATTCTTTCGTGGTGTTGGTCAGACAAACGAACACTTAAGTCAGCCAGCACGGCAGACTACATCTTCATTTTATCCAGCCAATTTCTACGTTCCCACTTCGAACCTGCCTTGATTTATCTGACCCCTTCAGCGTTCAAAATCCGAGTTGTAAATTTCACCAGCTAACGACAGAAGAACCAATCAGAACGTACACATCGATTGCGAGTGAAGTCACATAGGGTGACATCATCCTCTATTTGCGGCGTCCTTCCTCCTAATATGGTGCCCACTAATTAGGTCAGCCAATCAATAACGCTCTTGTGCGACCCATTTCGAATTTCAAATGTTTTCGAGGTCAGTGACGTCTCGTGTCTATTTAAAAGTTATTTGAACATTGAAGGGGTCCAGATATATCAAGGGAAGTTCGAAGTGGGAACGTAGAAATTGGCTGGATAAAATGAAGATGGGCAGACTAGAGCATGTACTGCGACGTCAATTTTACCACAACTGTCTTTTCAAAGAACGAGTGTTTGACGGTATGACTATTGTGTGTCGAGCCACAATCAGATGGCACAAAAGCAAATTTACTCGAAGTTTAGTGCTGTTAATTGTTCCGTTTAAATAGCATTCTGTTGTCTGTTGGAATACATTACAGCGTGGAACGGGAATGGAGCAATGCTGGACAAAGTCTTTGCGGTCTAGAAATGAAAATTCGACGATGTGTCTAAAAGTCTTTCTTGTTACTAAATAAGTATTACCTGCTAGCTTATTCATACAATTCAGTAATTAAGTAATTTCTATCTTGTTATTGAACCAATGTCCTTTCCATTTCTTCACTCTTGAAGACAGAATTTCTGCTTGCATAATTTCATAATTTTGTGTCACTAACTTTTCCTTTGAAAGGGTCTTTTTCTTCATTGATTCCATGGTGTTATCCTTCCTTCAAGATTTGTGCAGCCTATGTGATTTAATTTCCTTGTCGATAACAATCAATCACTGTCGCCATTCTAATATCATACCAGTCTTACTGTACACATTATCGCCATTTTCCTTTCCTTATTTAGTAACAAGAAAGAGTTTAAGCCTTTCGCCTTGACTCATTGCTCTTACATGTGGCATTCTGTCTGCAGCAGAAAATTACACTATCTCTGTGGCCTTGATACATTATTTCACAATTTATTAATTCTTGTCGGTCATTTTTAGTCAGTACTCTCTTGTTTCACCAGGAATTAACTTATCTCTTTAACTATTCAACCCTTTTACTTATTTCAATCTATCTTGACAATTCAGTGTTCATTTTCAAGGACCTCAATTCAGGAATCAGGGCCATAACTGCCAATGACGGTCATGAGTTTACTTTGGATGGAGACCTCCTTTACCGTTTTGATGTATTTTTTTCACTGCTCCTAAAGGTCACTTTATTTCAAGTTTGTCATTTATCAAGGCTCGAGGTGTCGTTGAGGTAACCATGATGTAATTTTGCAGTATGCCTCAATTGTGTTAATGAAGTGCCTTAAGAGCACATTAAGAGACACCACGTTAAGGTGTACCATCTCAGTGAGGTGTGCCTTGCAAATGAATTGATTAGGACATGCCTGGGTGGCATTGATTTGATAATGAAGTACTCAGGCGGTGTCCCTATACAAATTACAGGTGTATAATGTTAATCCTTGGTGTTTCTTGTCAAACTTAGGCCTTTTAGCAAGCGTCAGATCCGATGGTCTAAATTCAACCGTCATCCATAAAAGAAATAACACCAATCCACTGACAGTGACGCCCGACTCAACTACTAAAATATACACAATATACATCATTCGCTACGTTCTTTAATCACTGGGTGGTTGAGATGTTTTTTGATTAGTTGTGTGTCCGTATCCGATGAATGTTTTTTTTTTGCTGTACTATCTCGCTAAGGCTAAGACACTGGTATTCATTTGTGAGGGATTGCAAGCCGTTGATTAGACATTTAAAATATATACAAAACATGTACATTTCTACCCAGGTTAACCATTCTAAGAAGATTTATCTGCAAACCTGGTGTCTAATAAATAGTTAGTCTAAGTGCTGTGTTCCTTTTTTTTGATGTTCTATTGGCGAATACTTGCTATTGGGTATTCACCAAGAGACTGTCCAAATAAGATTCTCCATAGAACCCCTTCTCGTAAGCCACAGCTTTGAAGAATGCTGAGCTCATGTCCAGTCTGCTGGGGTATACAGATTGAACCATGTTATCCCAGTAGAAGATTATCAGGCGGCTGAGGAAGTCACCTTAACCTCTGTTCTGATATCTGGGTATTTTGCTGTGGTTTAAGGCTTTCGCGAGTCCCGGTACCATATCATGACTTACGTGAACTTTCTGGGGTTTCATGGTGATATCATCTATCACAATTTTCGCGACGTCATCATTGAATTAATGGAATATATCCTCAATTTCTGGCTAAAATCTTTGAAAATTGAGTTGTGGATGTATGGGGTTATTGGGATTTATACCCGAAAATCTGAGTAATCAAATTTCCCACCATTTTTCAGTCTGCTGACTGTCTTCCCAATGTCTTGAAGTATGGTTCTGAAAATTTCACCCACTTATCAATCTAGACATTGAAAGAAGAAAAATAGACAAAATAGTTCCAACTTTACATTTATTTTGTACGAAATTCGGCAAAAAAATATCTTCCAATGTGCCGTATCAGCGAATTTATTCCACGAGAATGAACGATTTATTATAGTTATTAATGGCTATTTCATTGTATATGGTTATCGGAGGCTTGTAGAGTGGGTAAAACGACCTTCCAAGTGCCGTTATCACAAAACGGCTTGTCATGTGCCGTAGTCATAAAGCGGCTTTTAATGTGCCGTACTGTCATGTGCCGTGCCGTACTGTCATGTGCCCGACAGGAGTTCCCCGATCTTCTCCCTTGAATAGACGGTCTGTGATGTGCCGTTCTCCGATGTTCCGTACTGTGATGTTCCGGGTAAGGTTTTTGAATCCTGTTGATGTCAATTGGGCTTAACCCAGTCAAATAGACCCCCAAAGGCAGAGTTAAATTGATCTACAAGTGTCAAACAATAGTACTGGACCACGATTTTCCCCATGTAGTACCTACAGGTGAAAATATTAAACAAATGGTGTTCAATATTAATTTTCAATTCATATTTCTTTCTCATATGAATTTGACTTGATACTGGGCTAATAACACCCCGGTTGTATTGCTTGACACTTTGACAAAGATCAATTTGACACTGCATTTGGGGTTCTTTAACTTGCCTCATTAACACTCCCACTCACTGAAATTTCGTACATAATAAATGTAACTATGAAATTATATTCTCCATTTTTCTTTTTTCAATATCCTCATCTTTGTTTAGATAAGTGGGTGAATTTTTAGGGCCATACTTCAAGTTATTGGGAAGAAATCGCCAAAACACTGACACTTTGATTAATCAGATTTTCGGGTATAAATCTCCCTCAACCGGAGAAATCCCTGAGAGTGTGTGGTAATGACCGATACAGGTTTTTAAGTAATACATTGTCCAAGTAGTGATACTGTTGAAACGAGTCTTGCACGATGCTTTCTCCTTTGTCCAACAAAATACTTTCCCTAGTAGTGATATATGTGCTCTGCTGTAGTTGGAGTGCTGCGTTCGCCAAAACTAAGTACCAGTAGAGTCTGTTACGTTTGCTTCGCATGAACATAGGCCATAACTGTTCATGACAAGACACGAGTTTGCTATTAGTTTATCCTGGATAGAGACCCTCACTCGAGTCGCCTTTGACGATTCCATGATAACATTGCAGTGTGTCTCTTTTATGTTAACGAAGTACCTCAAGAGACACCTCGTTAAGGTGTACCATCTCAGTGACTTACAGTTGAATTGATTAGGTCAAGGTTGGGTGACTGACTTGGTAATTTTTGAGGTACTCATGGGTTGTGCCTATGTTACACACGTTTAAACAATCTGTGCGATTTTAAAATTGCGCTGTACGGTTTTAAAATTTTAAGATTGTATAAATATTTTAAAATCGCGCAACGGAGTCTTGTGCAATTTTAAAATAGCGCAAGCCAATTTTTGTATCCGATTTTCACTCATGAAGCTTAATGATACAATTAATTTTAAAGGTA
This sequence comes from Hanleya hanleyi, assembly GCA_036873755.1. NCBI lineage: Eukaryota > Metazoa > Mollusca > Polyplacophora > Lepidopleurida > Hanleyidae > Hanleya > Hanleya hanleyi. The sequence continues at coordinate 8,344 of JAVTVY010040864.1, read as the reverse complement.
TGCAGTTTTAAGTTATTGCAAGTTCTATAGGATTTCTACGAACTTCTGTAGATCTTGCAGGGGATGATTCACGGGGATGGCAGTCGAGTCCTCACACTGAAGCCGTAAATGGATGCGTGTCAAACATAACTCGTTTATTCGTAATTCTAGTGTCTCACCGCGTGTTAATGTCGAGAAAGTGCAGGTCATTTTAATTGATCATATTTTTACTGTAATTTTTCAATGTCGATAAATATTATTATCGCATTACTTCATCATTTAGTGGGGGGGGGGGGTTAATATCACATTTCACTCATACGGTGACAGCCAGTATGAATGGTGGAGAAAGTCCGAGTACCATAATTTAACGGCTAGTAATTGTATTTGTCCCAGCATTTAGTAATATCGAAAGTCCACATGGAAAGTTGCTTGTGTGATTTTAAAATCCCGCGAGTTTTAAAACTATTGCGCAATCTTAAAATTTATAAACAGCGCAGCGCAATTATAAAATCACACAGATTTTTAAAAACACGCGCCACATTTATACAATTTACCGGTGTTAATGAAACACCAGATCATGACTTTGAACAGGTGTATAGTATTTGCCACACCAGTGTAAAACCAGACAGGTTTGTGAAAGATATTCTTGGATGTTTCTTGTCAAACATTGCATCTAACAACAAGCCACAGACACGGACGTCCGCTACAAACTACTCCAACACTACTCCAAGTACGAAGTATGAATTAGGGAGTTTCTCAAATTGGTGCACTCTAGGAATGTGTATAGCACATGCCAAATCAGATGACATGGCATGTCTATATTTGACATTTGATATCAAATCAATCGGTCAACCCAATATTTTTTCTACATGATGATAGACATTCCGTAGTTTTCTTTAATTAATCCATCTCACATTTGGATCCATGTTTGTATTGAAAAGGCTTTGTAATCTGGTTCTGTAAACTCTGGTATACTTGTAGCTCTACCCATCCTGTGAACTAGGTCAGTAGTAGGTAGAGCGCACGAAGGCATGCGTTTTCCAGGGAAATAACTCTGTGTTGTGGAGGTCACGTGGAGGAGGGGGCGCCACCAGGCCAAGAGACCAAAAACTACCTCCAGCACAGAAGAGTTCCAATCTAGGGGGAAGTAACTCTGGGTCACCATAGTTTCGGCAAAGGGCCCCTGGGCATGTATTCTTCCGCGGTGATGCGGTCTGGCGGTGATGCGGTCGCGGGAAAAAGCTTCTGCTGAGAAAAATATTCCCCAGACTTCAAATACGCTGCATGGTCCGATTGGGTCGAGTGAGGTATCAAAGTGAAGCATTCGTGAAGGGGCATCCAGTCATGGGTGGGTGCATGTAAAATTAGGATTTTTTTTCCGAAACTATAAAAAGCGGAACACGGACTTTACCCTTAAAATAGGGGAAAACACCTATCAACCCTAGCCAAAAGGGCTAATATCGGTCCCCGGGTTTATTGGGACCTGCCTATCAAGTCAATGGGGTGGGTGCATGTAAAATTAGGATTTTTCCCCAAAACTATAAAAAGCGGAACACGGACTTTACCCCTAAACTAGGGGAAAACCCCTATCAACCCCAGCCAAAGGGGCTAATATCGGTCCCCGGGCTTATCGGGGCCTGCCTATCAAGTCAATGGAGTGGGTGCATGTAAAATTAGGATTTGTTTTCGAAACTATAAAAAGCGGAACACGGACTTTACCCCTAAAATAGGGGAAAACCCCTATCAACCCTAGCCAAAAGGGCTAATATCGGTCCCCGGGCTTATCGGGGCCTGCCTATCAAGTAAATGGGGTGGGTGCATGTAAAATTAGGATTTTTTCCCGAAACTATAAAAGCGGAACACGGACTTTGCCCCTAAAATAGGGGAAAACCCCTATCAACCCTAGCCAAAAGGGCTAATATCGGTCCCCGGGCTTATCGGGGCCTGCCTATCAAGTCAATGGGGTGGGTGCATGTAAAATTAGGATTTTTTCCCGAAACTATAAAAAGCGGAACACGGACTTTACCCCTACAATAGGAGTCTGTATTATACAATATAAGGGAAAATGCCTGTATGGGGTATGGGGATGGTCAATTTTTTTCGTGGGCTTTACTATGGCTTGTGGGGTCTCGTTTTTCTCGTTTCGCCAAGAAAATGACAATGGGAAGGGTCCCGGAGCGAATCGGTGAAATTTTTGGAAAAAGTCACCGAGGTCTGTATATAGGCTCATACTGGTTATATGGGGGGAGGGGTGGTCAATTTTTTTCGTGGGCTTTACTATGGCTTGTGGGGTCTCGTTTTTCTCGTCTCACCAAGAAAAACACGATGGGAAGGGTCCCGGAGCGAATCGGTGAAATTTTTGCTAAAAGTCACCGAGGTCTGCATATAGTCCATACTGGCTATATGGGGGTATAGGTTCAACCTGGGAAATTCACACACGTTCATTGTGATATGGGTTGTGGGGTCTCCTTTTTCACGTCTCGTCATTTAGAACACAATGGGAGGGGTCCCGGAGCGAATCGGTGAAATTTTTGGGAAAAGTGCCGGGTAGGCCTGTATATAGGCCTATAGGCTGGCTATACGGGGGTATAGGTTCAACCTGGGAAATTCACACACGTTCATTGTGATATGGGCTGCTTCGATTTGTTTTTCACGTCTCGTCATTTAGAACACGATGGGAAGGGTCTCGGAGCGCAACGGTGAAATTTTTGGAAAAGTACCATATAGCCCATATAGTCCCATACTGGCTATATGGGGGTATAGGTTCAACCTGGGAAATTCACATACGTTCATTGTGATATGGGCTCTTTGGATTTGTTTTTCACGTCTCGTCATTTAGAACACGATGGGAACGGTCCCGGAGCGAAGCGGTGAAATTTTTGGAAAAAGTTCACCGAGGCCTGGGTAGGCCCATAGGCCTATGCTGCATGGCTATGGAGGTATAGGCCCATACGGGGTGAACGTTTTGGGGTCTAGGTGAGCCCCTTATGCTCCTATGGTGTCGTATGAGGTCTTATTTTGAAGCTCCCGTGGAGTTTGTAATGTATCGACTAATGGTTCGTCCATTTTCAATAGTCTGCGCATGCGCAGTCTGGCCGTAGTATAGAAAGCAGGCATGTTGGGGGGTATGTGGGTGTGTGTTTGGGGTAGAGATGGACCGCTATGGGTCCGAATGGGTCGTGGAAGGTGTCAAAGTGAAGCTTGTGTGGGGGTAGAGTCAGAATGGCGTGTTTTTAAGTGCAAGTCGCGTCAATCTGCGCATGCACAGTTGGTTGTAGTACGTAAAGTGGCCATTTTGGGGCAGTACAGGAAGGTATTTGGGGTCGAGATGGACCATCCTTGGTCCGATTGTGTCGTGGGAGGTGTTATCTTGTAGCTCTCGGGGTGTACATCCGGATTTGAGGGACGTTCACGTCATCTGTGACATCATCGGTGACGTCATCAGTAGGAGTAGTAGCGAAAGTGGGCATTTTGGGGCAGGGAAGGAAGGTATTTGGGGTAGAGATGGACCATCCTTGGTCCGAATGCGTCCTGGGAGGTGTCATTTTGTAGCTCTCGGGGTGTAGACCCCGATTTGAGGAATGTTCACAGCATCTTTGACGTCATCGGTGACGTCAACAGTACGAGTAGTAGCGAAAGTGGGAATTTTGGGGTAGTGAAGGAAGGTATTTGGTGTAGAGATGGACCATCCTTGGTCCGAATGCGTCCTGTGGGGTGTCATCTTGTAACCTTCGGGGTGGAGACCACGATTTTAAGGGATGTCCACAGCATCTGTGATGTCATTGGTGACGTCATCAGTACGAGTAGTAGCGAAAGTGGGCATTTTGGGGCAATGCAGGAGGGTATTTGGTGTAGAGATGGACCATCCACATCTGTCATGCGTATTATACAGTATCTGTCCTGTATTATACCAATCTGTGCTGTATTATACTATATCTGTCCTGTATTGTACCATATATGTCCTGTATTATACCAAATCTGTGCTGTATTATACAATATTTGCCCTCTATTATACCATATCTGTGCTGTATTATACCATATCTGTCCTGAATCACACCATATCTGTGCTGTATTATGCAATATCTGTGCTGTATTATGCAATATCTGTCCCGTGTTATACAATATCTGTCTTGTATTATAGCAAATATGTTCTGTATTGTACCATATTTGTCCTGTATTATACAATATATGTTCTGTATTATACCAAATCTGTGCTGTATTATACAGTATCTGTCCTGTATTATACCAAATCTGTGCTGTATTATACCATATGTTTCCTGTATTGTACCATATATGCCCTGTATTATACATTATATGTTCTGTATTATACAATCGGATAGCGGTTGTCGTGAATAACAACAAGTTCAGCAATGTTTATATAGTTTATTATCCCCAATGTTACATCATACCCAGGCTGGGGGAGCCGCCCTGGGTATGTTTAGTATGTTCACAGCAAAACAAATTAAAATATCAAATACCATGTTTTATTATTTAACGCACCGTCACATTAGGTACAAGTGTTTACTGAGCTCAAGTCAACGATCAGCATGTAGACATAGAGAGTATGTGCGGCATGTTATGGTATTCATCAGTGCACGGGTGACGCATTCAACCGATGGCGGTGGCCGGTCAGCTTGGTAAGGAAAAACGTGACATTGGTTACCCTCTCTACCACCCATTGTATGTTGGGGCGTTGACGATGTGCCCATCTCAAGGCATCCACGGTGTCCAGTATCTCCAGCATCGTCTCTAGTGACCTTCGGTTAATGATGGTGAACGGCTGGTCAGATACATAGATATTATTGCCTTGATAATAATACCGTAACTGGTCCGTCTTTTTGTGACGTAAGATGTACCCGAAAGCGACATTCAATTTGAAGGCCGTAGTTTGATCTTTGAAGATGGCTTCCACGTAGCTGCGTAGACGGGTGCGGTTGGTCAGTGGGAAATTGTAAATATCTTGAATAGGGCGATGACGGTGGAAGCAGTGCCGGATCATGGGCCAATGGGCCGATAGATATCACTAACTGGATGATCGTCGTGTAACAGATCGCTAGGAACATTTATATAGCACGCTAGCTGGTGATCTATTTTTAGCACACTCAGTTCAACTACCCCAAGTCGAGGACCGAGATGTACTGGTGTACGACTGAGCCGCATTGCGCGCGTGTGTGTCTGGGGGGGGGGGGGGCAGTGTGTGTACAGCCGGGATCTTGTCAACATCCGGGTTTCCAAGTGGGGTTTTACATCCGGGTCCTCAGCTTGCATCCAGGTTTTTCATGAGCCACATTGCGTGCGTGTGTGTGTTTGTGTTTGAGTCCAATCGTGCACCATGTCGAATTACGTTCTCTCCGAAAACTTCCTCTCATTGCATCAATATGCTCAGATCCATTCAATATAAACACAACCAAGAGACATCAACACCAACAGGCACATTGCGTAATACACGTTTTATTATCCTCACAGCACCACCACCACCACTACCACCACCACCACCACCTAGCGTTGCCGCCGTCAACGATCAGCGTATAGACATATAGAGTATGTATGGCATGTTATGGTTTTCATCAGTGCATGGGTGAAGCATTCAGCCTATGGTGTAGTCGGTCAGCTTGGTGACGAAAAACGTGACATTGGTCATCCTCTCTACGACCCACTGGGTGTTGGGGCGTTGTTGTTTGGCCCATTCCAAGGGATCTACGGTGTCCAGTTTCTCCAGCATCGTCTCTAGCGACGTCTTATCCGTGATGGTAACGGGTTGGTCAAATACCCGGATGCTACTGCTCGGGTAAAAGTATCGGACTTGGTCTGCCTCCTTATGCTGTAGCACATAACCAAACGCCAGATTCAACTTGAAGGCCGTAGTTTGATTGTTGAAGATGGCTTTCACGTAGCTGCGTAGATGGGCGAGGTCGGTCAGTCGGAAATTGTAGATATCTTGAATAGGGCGATGACGGTGGAAGCAGTGCCGGATCATGGGCCAATGGGCCGATAGATATCACTCACTGGATGATCGTCGTGTAACAGATCGCTAGGAACATTTATGGGTTCGTCCGCGAAGTGTACTTTGCCCTCTACGTCGTACAGAATCTGGCTCACGGTCTTGTCGTCGGAATTTGACTGTTGAATTAGGGCGACATCATCATCATCGGCCCTCATGCGATGGGTGGGAATTCCCTCTGTCTCGATACTGGTGCCTACGGGCTTCTCTACCAGCAAACGTGGCTGCGGAACAGGGTGTCGTGTGCGTTGGTGTCGCAGCAACTGACTGGTCAGTTTGAAAAGCCGACCACATTCTTCGCATGGACGCTTGGGTACTTCATGGCATGCACGTGTGTGGCGCTGTAAATTATCCGGGCGCTGAAACGACAGTGTACATATCGTACAGCTATACCGGGCGGTTCCTTCGTGCTTGGTAGCCTCATGGCGGCGCAAGTCGTGCAGACGAGTGAATGATTTCGAGCACGTAGTACAAGTGAACATCTTGGTGGTTGACAGTGTCTGATGAAACGGCCAGGCCGCTTCCCTTTTATAGAACGCTAGCTGGTGATCTATTTTTAGCACACTCTACCCCAAGTCGAGGATCGAGACTCGTGTACTGGTGTACAACTGAGCCGCATTGCGCGCGCGCGTGTCTGTGTGTGTGTGTATGTGTAGGCTGTGGATTTTACATCCGGGATCTTGTCAACATCCGGGTTTTCAAGTGGGTTTTTCCCGTCGTTCCTCCGTCTTCCATCCGGGTACTGTGGTTTTACATCCGGGTCCCATCTTACAGCCGGGTTTTGGACACCTGCTGACCTCAATAATTTGCATATGACCTCTGTGAGGTCACTTCCGCTTCCGTTCACGTGACCGGAACTGACCTTTGGCCCCTGCGCGCGCTAACAATGCCGGATAAAAATTGCGCGCAGGGGCCAAAGGTCAGTTCCGGTGACGTGAACGGAAGGAAGACGGAGGAACGACTGGAAAAACCCACTTGGAAACCCGGATGTTGACAAGATCCCGGATGTAAAATCCACAGCCCACATACACACACACACACACACACACACACGCGCGCGCGCCCAATGCGGCTCAGTCGTTCACCAGTACACCAGTCTCGATCCTCGACTTGGGGTAGAGTGTGCTAAAAATAGATCAGCAGCTAGCGTGCTATAAAAGGGAAGCGGCCCGGTCGTTTCATCAGACACTCTGTCAACCACTAAGATGTTCACTTGTACTACGTGCTCGAAATCATTCACTCGTCTGCACGACTTGCGCCGCCATGAGGCTACCAAGCACGAAGAAACCGCCCGGTATAGCTGTACGATATGTACACTGTCGTTTCAGCGCCCGGATCATTTACAGCGCCACACACGTGCACGCCATGAAGTACCCAAGCGTCCATGCGAAGAACGTGGTCGGCTTTTCAAACTGACCAGTCAGTTGCTGCGACACCAACGCACACGACACCCTGTTCCGCAGCCACGTTTGCGGGTAGAGAAGCCCGTAGGCACCAGTATCGAGACAGAGGGAACTCCTACCCATCGCATGAGGGCCGATGATGATGATGTCGCCCTAATTCAACAGTCCAATTCCGACGACAAGACCTTGAGCCAGATTGTGTACGACGTAGAGGGCAAAGTACACTTCGCGGACGAACCCATAAATGTTCCTAGCGATCTGTTACACGACGATCATCCAGTGAGTGACATCTATCGGCGCCATTGGCCCATGATCCGGCACTGCTTCCACCGTCATCGCCCTATTCAAGATATCTACAATTTCCGACTGACCGACCTCGCCCATCTACGCCGCTACGTGAAAGCCATCTTCAACGATCAAACTACGGCCTTCAAGTTGAATCTGGCGTTTGGTTATGTGCTACAGCATAAGTAGGCAGATCAAGTCCGATACTTTTACCCGAGCAGTAGCATCCGGGTATTTGACCAACCCGTTACCATCACGGATAAGACGTCGCTAGAGACGATGCTGGAGAAACTGGACACCGTAGATCCCTTGGAATGGGCCCAACAACAACGCCCCAACACCCAGTGGGTCGTAGAGAGGATGACCAATGTCACGTTTTTCGTCACCAAGCTGACCGACTACACCATAGGCTGAATGCTTCACCCATGCACTGATGAAAACCATAACATGCCATACATATTCTATATGTCTATACGCTGATCGTTGACGGCGGCAACGCTAGGTGGTGGTGGTGATGGTAGTGGTGGTGGTGGTGCTGTGAGGATAATAAAACGTGTATTACGCAACGTGCCTGTTGGTGTTGATGTCTCTTGGTTGTGTTTATATTGAATGGATCTGAGCATATTGATGCAATGAGAGGAAGTTTTCGGAGAGAACGTAATTCGACATAGTGCAC
>JAVTVY010040863.1:0-18267 GCA_036873755.1 Hanleya hanleyi | reverse complement strand
TTATTTTAATTTGCCCTATATTCCCTATATTTTCAGCAATTCTGCCCTATTTTTCCCTATTTTTTTTTAAAAAAGGTGATATTGTCCCAGTGATGAACCAGAGGACTCGAGGGATTTGTCTCTATGGAGTTGTTTAATCTGAGGGACAATATTCCTTATCTCTCGGCTGCCATAGAAACCACTTAATAGTATATATCCTGGAGTCTTTTCTCCCCTCTTACATATACATGTATTACTCGTCTCCAGGATGTCATTCTCTAATGAAAGTGGAGGATGGAGGCCATGCTTTTTTAAATAATCATTACAATTTTGATCCCTATATTTTCCGAAAAATCCCTATGTTTTTAGCAAGTTTCCCTATTTTTGCCCTACTTTTTAAAAATTTTAGCCCTATATTTATCCCTATTTTTTCACTGGAAGGCACTGGGAGCCCCCCCCTGCACAGGTTTTTTTTTTAGGCCTTAAGTTCCAGTCCTTTTCCGCCAATTTTTTTGTATGTTTTGTGAAGAATTTACTGTTGTCTTGAACTGTATGATGGGGAGTTATTTCCTCTTGTTGAATGGATACATTATTTCATATGCACTTACAAGAAACGTTTTTGCTTATTTTGCTGTTATGTTGTGTCTTTCAGGTTTGTTACTCAGAAAGAGTTCAAAGAACTGAAAGAGGAGGTTCACCGATTGAAAAGAAAGGTGAGGGATCTGCAACAGAAGCGAGACTCAGATTGTCAACCGACATCACCACAACCACCTTCGTCAGTAAGATGCAGTGAAGCTCTCCCGAGCTCTTCTACACTTCCGGTGCCCCTGCAAGAGCAAGCAAGACAGGAGCCGTCCCCTATGCCGCAGGCAGCCGAGGGCCTGTACAATGGATGTGCCATGTCTGCCCTCGAGGATTGCATTGCTCACGTGGATAAAGTGTATGATGCAATTAAATTACTGCTTCCGAAACTCTTTCCAGCGGAGTATATATTGTCACACAGTGTTTCTGGAAAGGCTTCAAATTCTAAAACCCTTGCAAAGCCTCAGTTTGACTCAAGGTTATTTGGGGTCATGATTTCTGTGATGAAATTTTTTTTCCAGAAATCACAAACAAGGACATCACGGAGAAAGTACACTCTGTACAGAAATCTATAAAAAAAGCTAGAGCATGAAAGTGAGGATGACGGTGTTTATAGTCATTATGTAAGTTTATTATGCTAGTATAGGTCACACTTCATTTATGTAAATTACTGCCCTTGCCATGTTAGATAAAAAGGGGGGAGGGAGGGGTTCAAGTTGTAAAGGGAGATAGTTCCACGTTTTCAGGTCATCAAAATATAAATTTATTTCCCTTTACAACCACCACCCCCCTCCCCCCTGTATGGCAAGGGCTGCAATTTAACCTACAACTCCTGAATGAACAACTTTTTTATTATGTGCCAAATTAATGTACTTTTTACATGTATTATTTATCATGATTTTCCTGAATGTGTAGTGTGTCTGCAACTGTGATTTAGATTGGAGTGAGATTTGATTGCGATTGATTGCTTCGATTGCCATCCCTTGGTGTGGAAACCACTGGAAATAAACAACCAGTCCAAGTTTAAGGTCGGTGTTCCTTCGTTTTTTTTAAGTCTGCAGCAGAGGAAGCTTGACAATAGCTTGTATTTTACTCGCATAGGTGTATGCAGAGATGATGTGGATCAAAAATGTCCGTCAAAGCAGTTTTAATTGCACTTCTTGGTTCACCATGGTTTACCATGGTAGACGATGGTTTACCATGTTAGACCATGTTTTTCAACATGTTTTGGACATGGTTGACCATGGTTGAGGACATGGTTGACCATGGTTCGCGGACATGGTTGACCATGGTTGACCATGGTTCGCGGACATGGTTGACCATGGTTTGCGGACATGGTTGACCGTGGTTGACCATGGTCCGCGGACATGGTTGACCATGGTTCGCGGACATGGTTGACCATGGTTGACGACCATGTCCGTTTGTCCGTGGTGCCATTTAACAAAACATGGTTGACCATGGTCAACCATGGTCGACCATGTTCATGGGACCCTGAACTACCATGGTTAACCATGGTATTTCATGGTTGACCATGGTCACTTTTCGTCGGGGACAGACGATCCACTTTTCTTGCTACCATGAAGACCTGGCATATTTTGAAATGAGCCACCTTCACAAATTCACTTCCTTGAGGACTAAACTCTGTATTCCAGTTGTTATTCCTCAAACAGACTCGTCCACAACTTGGAGAAAATCTCCACATTTATCCATACATCTGCTGTCCGCTGAAACATGCCAGCTGAAATGTTTTGAAACTTTAAATCCATTATTGGCGATCCAGACATCAGTACTTTCATTTTTTTGTTGGTGTTGCGTATCTGTTATAAATCAATGGCAAACTAGCAAGAAATTAAGTCTGAACTCCAGAATTAAATCAAAACTCATTAATTCATGATAGCTGCAATAGAAAAGAAGAACTGCCCACATCCTCACCTGAAGAAAGAATAATATACCGTAATCTGGGGTGACTTTGAACACTTTTTTATTTTTTTTATTTTTTAGTATTATAAATTAATTTTTGAAAATGCTAGATATTATTATAATCTTGAAATCCCTCCTGGTGTCTGACCGAGATGCAGGAGATTGGTGATCATCAGATTAAAGCTTTTTCTTGCTTTTTCTTCATTTTCACTTGTTCAAAGTCACCTCATGGTTGGGGTGACTTTGAACAATGAAGCCAAATAATGCAATGTATAATGTTTTCTACATCTCACTTGACCCAACATATGATTTTAAGTGTCACAAGTCCCTGCCTTTCTGGTGAGTTACTGGGATTTTTCCATCCATCAAAAAAAGTGGAAAAATCAGGTATTGTTAATGAGCTAAGAACCAAAGAAAGAAACAGAAGTCTATGGCTTGTTCATATTAGACAGAACCAGACTTACTTACAATGTGTTAAAATTCACCCCAGCTCCCAGTAGTAAAAAAAAAAAAAAAAACACATTTTCCTACCGCCCTACCCACTTTACCCACATCGGGTTACGCCCAACACACATATTTTTAAGGATGGCCTAGCTAGAATGTATTAGCCACCACCTTTCTCCTTATAACACATGATGTGATGTACATGTAGTTGTGCAGTAAAATTTGCATGTGTCGTGTTCGTACAGATTAAAAACAAAGCCTACTCAGCCTATAAAACCTACATAATTAGTCTCGCCCATGACCCTGTGTCTCAACTCCGCATCTCTTCTTTTGTGTGCAGACACTGTGCAAGAGTCTGGTGTTGCCAGTTCTATCTAGCTATTCTAATCTGATGTTAGTTTTGCACTTCTAGTCCTGCTAGTTGATTTGCTTCTGGGCATTTCCACTGTGACAGACGGGACAAAAGATACCATACATGGAGTGATCATATATAAACTTCTATTATAAACTATTGCAAATAAAATTGAAATAAAAGTGTCATTAATTAATAAGTCAAGTGGTTGTACTTCAAACCCAAGCAAATATATTAATTCAACTCTTACGAATTAAATCTCAGTAATTAAAACTGCATAATGTGACAGATGGGACATGCAAGCATCACACATATTGAGCAGTAGTCATTCAGCATGAAAATCTATCTCACTGCAAATTCAGTTTGAACTGTAAATCAAATAAAACTTAAGCACAATACACAGTAAGTCAGAAACAAGTGTCAAATTTTTTCCATCAGTTCCACTTTTTCTGGAAATTAATTATTAACCTGTGTGATAGACAGGACAAATTTTGGGACATCATCTATTATCACAATATCAGTGTCCTTGTGGATAGAGTTTTGAGAAGAATGAGGATTCCTGAACGATGTTAAAGTTGATAAAAGCCACTTGAGGTAAAAATTGTGGGTAAATTTGGCATAACAGAATTATTGCTTCCATAGCTGTACCACATGGCACCATGTTCACACTCAAATTTGTCAACCTTGCCCCTTCTGTTACCTGTAAGCATCTTATTTGGAACCGCGCATGATTCTTTATTATGTGAAAACAAATTCTGTTTTGCACAACTGTTGTTTGATTTACCAATTTGGTCCATCAAAATTTCAGTTGGTTCGGTTGCGTTTTGTAGCAGTGTATCGTACATCTATAACCATCTGAAATTCAATCTGGTACAAAATTTAATATTGTATGTAGTAAAAATACATTCAAACACCTTTTCATTCCAAATATGCATTTATGATGCATGTACTTAGATTAGAAATACCTGATATTAATCCAATTTTAATTCATCATTCACATTCAGTTCAAATATGAGATACATTGTATACAACTCAAGCTTTCTTTGAAGAAAGGTTTCTATTTTCAAGTTGTGAAAAATTTACTAAATTTTGTGGGCCAGGTCCATGTACTGAGCACAGTTGCTTCATTGTTTCTTTTATCAAACATTGTAAACTTTTGCACCAGCTTTTAGCTTTATTGAAGGAATCATCTTCAAATTACTACTTTGTAATTGTGTCCCGTCTGTCACAGATTTGTCACGTCTGACGGGACACACTAATGAAGGTATAGATTTTAAAGTAATTAACTGGAGAAAAAATAATCACTTGATAAATGTTCACAAGTACTATTGGAGATAATGCTTACAGTTAATTACATAATAGCCACAAAAAAAATTATGAGAGCAAAAAAATGCATAAATACATCTTAATTGGCCATTTTGTTTTTTTAATAAAGCAAAAAATTTGCAAGATATAATGAAAATTTCTTTGGTTAGGAAAAATATACCCAATGCTTTGATAGAAAATGATTGAAACCGCTTCATTGCACAAATTGCTGAGAAATAAGGGTAGTTTGGAATTCTGCCATCTTCTGACCTAAAACAAAAAAAAAAATCATCGACCTTTGACCCCTAATTCGCTGCAAATGTATTAACTGAAAGTGTTTTTTTTCTGAAACTTGTATTTATGTAGTTCTTAAAGTATCTTACTTAAGTGACAAAACAGAAATAAAATTTTGATGTTGGTGCAACGTTTAGGTGGAAATGATCTTCTGATAGTACTGATGAATACATGAAAATGCCCCAGTGGACAAAAATCCCATCACATGTTTGGCCTTTTGTTTTTATGGAGCCTGTAGCTTCAGCTGTGGAAAGCTCGATATAGAAATCTAAATGATGTCTCTCTGTGTCCTCGGTCTGTATTTGTACATGTATCTCGACCATCGGTCTTAGGCTGATACTGACAACCCGGGCTGATATCGACACAACCATGTATCAGGCCCCAAAATTTGAGAAATTTGCACAACCCCAAAATAGGTTACGTGAAAATGGCTTTAGGTACAATGTAACCCAGTTTTGTGTGCATAACCTATAAGTTTCGCAAAAAGGTTACCCTAGGTAACATACCTAAAGGTTTCGCAGAAATGTTCTGCAAAATGGTTACGCATCACTGATAATCTGGCCGAAAATGCATAAATGGGGAACAAAGTGAAGCAGTGTATTAGCTAGCGAGCCGTGCAGCCGTGATTTGCACGGTCAAAAAAAAGAAAACACGGGTAATTTTCGTGACCACGGCTTGGATACAGGCATTGACGGCCGTGTTTTCGCGCAGGATTGCCACTGGTTTATTTGTTTGATGTACCTCGCGCTAAAATGAAATAAAACATCGATAGTACCGTTTATTTTTCTGAATTTACGCCTCGAAAGCCTAGCTTTGATTCCTGATTCCTGTAGTCTGCCATTTTTATTTCCGGGTTCTACTGCGCATTTTAGTGCGCATACGGCGAAGTTACTTGTCCTTCGTGGAGTTACTTGCCCTTCAATACTATAATACGCGAATAATGAGGGGAGGTAATTCTTTTGTGTCTGGATCAAACATAATCAAGTCATAATCGTGGGAAAAAAACGATATTTTGCACAAGATCAAAATGGATTTACAAGATCCGTCATAGCTCAGTCGGTAGAGCATCAGTGCGTAGAGCCAGGGTCGTGGGTTCGAATCCCGCTGACGACCAATTTATTCTTTCTCTCTCAAAAATCAGTTCATACTATATATGCTCAGTGGTGGGCTTTACGCCTTACCAAATATAATTTCTTCATTATAAAAGCCAGTTGCGCACAATGCAACACAGAGAGTGAGGGTTGGTCATCACAGGGACAATTCACGGAAGTGCCTATGGGTCGCCATAGCTCAGTCGGTGGATCATCAGCGCGTTGAGCAGGGGTCATGGGTTGGAATCCCGCTGATGACCAATTTATTCTTTCTCTCTCAAAAATCAGTTCATATGTATTTGCTCAGTGGCGGGCTATACGCCATACCATTACCAAATATGATTTCTTCATCATAAAAGCCAGTTGCACACAATGTAACATCGAGAGAGAAGGTTGGTCATCACACGGACAATCCACGGGAGTAATATCTATGGGCTGTCATAGGTCAGTCAATAAAGCATTGGCATGTTGCACCGTGGTCGTGGGTTTGAATCCCGCTGACGACCAATTTATTCTTTCTCTCTCAAAAATCATTTCATATGTATTTGCTCCGTGGCGGGCTATACGCCATACCAAATATCATTTCTTCATCATAAAAGCCAGTTGCACACAATGTAACATCGAGAGAGAAGGTTGGTCATCACACGGACAATCCACGGGAGTAATATCTATGGGCTGTCATAGGTCAGTCAGTAGAGCATTGGCACGTTGCACCATGGTCGTGGGTTTGAATCCCGCTTGACGACCAATTTATTCTTTCTCTCTCAAAAATCATTTCATATGTATATGCTCAGTGGCGGGCTTTACGCCATACCAAATATCATTTCTACGTGTAAGTTGTAATAGACCCTTGGAAGTGTTATAGAATATGATATAAACAATAGTGATTAAGAAACATACCTCAGTGATTATGAGAAGCAATACATGTACAAGTATTGTTGTTTATTTAAAATAAATATGGCATCCATTGAGAGTACATACTGGGTATATATCCCTGTAATATAACAGTCACTTATACATTATACTTCCATTGTCCCCTTTCTGTCATAGGTCCTGTTGTGCCATATACTTGTAGTCCTCTTCTACCAGACAATACTGCACACCTGTTAAAACATGTGTACTTAAAGATACTTCTAGCCTATTAACAATGCCTTGGTTCATTGACTCTCTTAAAGGGACCTCGTTTTGAAGGAAAACGATAAAAATGTACCTGAAAAACAGTTTCTCTGTCCTGACTAGCTGATTGAATAGTACTGTGAACACATTCAGCTCTATCTTGGAGTATTGACACAGCTGACAGTCAGGGAGAACTTTACAGAAGTCATATAAAATTCAAAATAAATAAAGCGACTACTGCAATTCGATACATACTGTATTCTGTTAGCTTTCAAAGACAACTGTCTTCATCCTCAGACATGTCAGAGACTGGCTAAAGCACCGAGTGAGGGTACAACTCACTTCAGTAGTTGAAAGTACAATACTGTGAGAAAGGACAGCCAAGGTATTAAATACATGATTACAAAACTACAGGTAACAATTGAATGTGTGAACTGGTCATATCATTCATGGAATAGGTATACAAAATTATAACCCTGCCAAGTTATGAAATACATATAGCAATAACTCTCAGAAGTTATAATTTGTTGTGCACATTGATCACAAAATGTTTATGGAGAGAAGAAAACATGATCTTCTAATGTGCATGGCAAGGTTACCTCCAGAAGATTGAATCTGACCATAAATATTACATCAACGTGTCATCTGCAGAGTACCTTATAAACGTTTCCATCAAGCCATGATCAGCCATAGTTCAAGTTTGGTTCGTAAATTCCCCCTTTGAGAGAGGCACCTCCTTACGGAGTACATGTACAATCCAGGGGTCACAACATTGTTTTTCAGTTGGTCGTCAATTGGCGAGGCTAAAAATTTACTCGCCACATTGGCGACCTGAGGTTTTATTCACTCGCCAATCCCTAACAACCTTTTGATGTAATAAAATGACAGACGAATCAGTCTTTCCAACAACATGATAATCCAGTGTTCGTTTGAAAAATAAAAGAGAAAAAAAAATTGCAGAGTACCCTCAAAATTTTGCGCAAACGAAACGATCGTTGTGAGCATGTCGTGGCCGAGTGGTTAGGCCACGTGTGTCGCTTTCGCAAATCCGAAATGGCTAAGTTGAATGAAAAGTCAATCAGGTGAAACAAAAGTTCCAAACTCTTCTCTGCAAACTTTTACCACATGATGTGTGTCTTTCAACATTTAAATTTACTGAGCTGGTTTTACTTGACTACAATTGTTTTAGAAGCGACACTAAAGTCAAAACGCACATGTCGTGCTTCAGGCATACCATCGCATTGACGGACCATTTGGAGTCTTGACCTTGAACTTGCAAATTCCCGCCAAGTTCGTTTCATAGAATTTGTTTATGTTAATTCTAGTACGATGATTTCATTGGCTGAGAACAGTCAGCAGGTCGTGGATTAACTTTTCTAGGGCGAGCACGTGATCTTATTGTGTCACGCCTGCACACGGTTTCAAGTGCGCGGATATTACATCAGACCACGTGGTCTCTATAAATAGACTAGGCTTTCCCATGTCTGTGTCATCGGCATTATTCTCTGTCATTATTTCCTGTATATTTTAGGCCTGATTGGATTTCGCTGCCTGATAAACTAAACACAAAAATACTTTTGCGACTAAACACTTCATTAACCAAAAATTCACTCTTCACTTTGGCGAGTTACTCTATTTTTTAATCGACACATTGGCGAGTGACTGAAAAATTCAGTCGCCAGTTGTCATTTTTTAGTCACCATTGGCGAGTTGTCGACCGGGTTTTGTGAGCACTGCAATCAATTAGGAACCACTCAACATTTTATACCTCAACTATCGTGCTGTGAAGTGAACATTTATTATACAATTCTACAATTGGACGAACTACTATCCTGAAAGTACATTTATACAATTCTACAATTTGGACGAACTACCATCCTGAAAGTGCTGTGATAGTCTAACCATGTGAGCTTCCTAGCGGTCTATGCGATGTACTACTGTGAGTGAATTTATATAGCGGTCACTGAAAGACACCCAAGTACTTTATTCCCCAAGTGCCTCCGCTGGTGAAGGTCTAGCGTAGCAACTAGTTCCACCATCAGTCCATTTTACCCTGGACACCGAATCAGTCCAGCGCCTTGTGAATAGGCGAGTATATATGTAAGCGGTCACTGGCGAGGCGCGAACCCATGCCAGCTGTAGCACTCCGGGTCAGAGTCAAACACCCTAACCACTCGGCCACGACACACTCACAAATACCCGATTAACTCACGAACATTTATTTACTGAAAAAGGAACCAGCCTCAAGGTGATCTCACAATGAAACATATTCTGATTGACTGTATAGATTTTAAGATTGTAAGAGATTGTTTTTATCAAGCAGCTACTTTAGAAGATCTTTTTAGTCAGGTAAAAGAAGACTTTATTTTAGGTTATTTGAGAGAAATTGGTTTGTTGCATAAGTTTTAATGTACATGTTTTTGGTGTGTTCTGTTGATTACTTCTGGATTGCTGGGTTGTTGACTTGTCTTTGTTGAAATACTTAGAATTTTGTTTGATTGTCACTATAAAGCTGAAATATTGCTGAACGCCATGTTAAACCTTAATTCTCTCTCTCTCTCTCCTATAACTATAAGTTTATAAGGGTCAATGTAATTGAGGGGAAAATCTGGAATGCAAGGATATTAGCCGATCGATACGTAATACATATACATGTATCTAGGTTTAAATCTCATGTTTATGTAAGTTTTATGAATGTTATGAATGTACCACATTTACCTGAAGGCATGAAGTTTGCTAAACTTAGTTATGTTCACACTATTAAAATGAATTAACAGAGATCAGTACACTGTGTGACTTAACTACTGGTCAACTTATCAATGTTTTGTGAACAGTGAAGATTTTGATATCACTTGCAGGCCAGAATATTTCACGGTAACGATCAATCCGTTTCCGTGTCGCTTCCGTCAAAGAAAAAACACGAAAGCGATTTATTGTTTCCCATTTATTATGCTCCGAATAAACGTGGGGTTCTTATGGTAGTTTCTTTACTCACTATATTTGTTTCATACTGTCTGAAAAAGGTATTCAATTTTCAATGAGTATAAAATCACTGTTTTATATCGTTAACATCAGGGAAACCTTCAGGCTGAGGTCGGGAACGTTGTTATTGTTTGGAACGTCGTGCTGCCGAGGTCGGGATTTCCTCAATCGTATGCGGACCAATGAAAGTGCTAGCTTGTCTTGTGCGTGTCATCAGTTTATGATCTCCCAGGAATCTCTCTGATCTGACACATGCATGGCGAACGTGCAGTCAACATGGGAAATGTTGAAGTTTCACACGCATTTATAGTACAATTCTGTTGCTCCTTGTGTTTGACTGGGGAATGTCAGAAGCCACGAAATGAAACGGGGAATTGGTTTCCAATTGCTTCCGCCTTGCCTGATAGGGATGACTATATATAATTAATTAATCGATTACCCTATCAGAAATCGATCACCCACCATTTTTGGGGGGAAATACGATCGGAAGTTGTATTAATTCAATCACCCCCGATTTTCAGTCCATCCCATTCGTGAAGAAAAATTGATCACCCGCTCAATCACGTGTATCTGTGGCAGTGTTGCAGTCTAGGAAGATCAAGCAAACAGTGATAGATGTAGTAAGACCATATGTAGCAGGTTTAGATATATTACAGACACATTATCTTAACTTGGAACTGCTTATTTGAAGTCTAGAACTCTAACTTTGAATCTTAGAAAGAAATTATTAATTTCTCAGCTGATTGATCTGGCGCGACGATGACGTCGGCAAAATTCCTCTTCCGGGAAGGCAGACTACTCTGTTACTACTTGCTTTAAAGCAAGTGAACACTGACCATTTTTATACGCCCGCCCAAAAGGCGGACGTATTATGTGATGGCGGTTTCCGTCCGTCTGTCCGTCCATCTGTCTGTCCGTCCGTCTGTCCGTCCCCCGTGTCCGGTCTATATCTGGAACAGTTTTCTATTTACAGTTCCAATTTTTGGTGAGTGGATACCCTACGGGGAGACGATGTGTCGCGTACCAAAATGAAGGTCGAGGTCACAGGTCAAAGGTCACGGGCCTAAAAAATAGGAAATCACTGAAGTGTTCGTGTCCGGTCTATATCTGTGAACGTTTTCTATCCACAGTTGCAATTTTTTGTGAGTGGATACGCCAGGTGGAGACGATGTGTCGCGTATCAAAATTGAGGTCGAGGTCAGAGGTCAAAGGTCACTGTTGCCAAAAATCAGGAAATCATTGATCGTTGACAGTTTTCTATCTACAGTTCTAATTTTTGGTGAGTGGATGCCCTAGGGGAGGGACGATATGTTGCATATTAAATGTAGGTCAAGGTCAGAGGTCAAAGGTCAGTGTGATCGAAAAATCAGGAAATCATTAAAAATTTCTAATTTTTTGTGAGTGGATTTAATAGGCAGAAATGAAGTGATGCATACCAAAAATTAGGTCAAGGTCAAAGGTCACTGACCCCAAAATTAGGAATTTTTTAGAAATAACGTTTTTTGTGTCAGTAGATACATTAGAGGGACATACCAAAATGTAGGTCAAGGTCAAAGGTCAAGGTCACTGTGACCCCAAAATCGTGAAATTGTTAAAAATCATGATTTGTTTGTGTCCATTGAGAAATTGAGGGGAGACGGTTTGCCATGTACCAAAATTTAGGCCACGGTCAAGGTCACTGTGACCCCAAAATCAGGAAATTATTAAAACTCATGATTTGTTTGTGTGCGTTGATAGATTGAGAGAAGACGATGTGTTGTGTACCAAAATTGAGGTCAAGGTCAAAGATCAAGGTCACTGTGACCCCAAAATCAAGAAATCATTATCATTAAAAGTCACATTTTCTTATGCCTGTTGAAGACGAGGTCGTGTAATGCGATGTTGCGTTCTGTCCATTCATCCATTAACATTTGTTATGGGCTGTGGGGTTTTGTCGTTGCCATGTCCGTCCGTCCGTCCGTCCGTCTGTCCATCAACATGTTCTTGACCGCTGAATATCTGCAGATCTATGAAGTCGGGCCCGACCAAACTTTGGTGAGAGCTTCCTGAATGTTGACTGATTAAATGATTAGATTTTCAGGTGGCTATGATGATTTCATGATTTTTAATTATTTTTTTTTATTATGTATTGATGGCTCAGCTTTTGCACTGCTACACTTCAGATCAGCTGAAAGGTTAATGTTAGCGCAAACGAAGTGCGCCAACACAAAGGTATAGCGCGCCAATGCCCATGATTATCGGCTGGCCATTGTTCTAACTCTGTTGAATGTAGTCCGTCGACATGACTGAACACAGGCCGCGCACTATCAGCACGGTCAGACAATGGCTGGAAGCGAGCTGCTTTGTTAGCGAGCGATCGTTCACGCGACAGAGCTCAAGAAAATCAGTTGGGAGTCCACGTGGCATTAATCGGCACGAATTTGTAAAAGGAAATAGATTTAAGATTTATTTTAATCATAAACACTGCTTGCAAAATGGATTGTAATTTGTGCTTCGTCGGACACCTGCTTTCAAAGTTGACCCAGACTTGCGCGTCTCACGGAATAGCTTTTCTGGTATTAAAGAATAGGTATGTGTTAATTGGAAGTTTCATCTTACGGCCGCTTCTCATACAGATGCGCAAGTTCAAGTCATTCGTTTTTATATATTCAAAATTCTTGCAAATTGTTTAATTATTATTTATAGCTGAAGTCCCTCCCTCCATCCCCGACATCAAAACCAACATTTCAAATGTGTTAATGTATACTTCCTGTCGAACAGTATAACGGATGTTATATTGTCAGCAAGAAAACAACACTGTAAAGATTAATAATCTCGTTAAGTTTGGCGTAAACAAGTGGAGAATATAAACATAACAGTGCATTCTCTCTCTGACGGGGTAAAGCGATATCCCGCTTTCGTCCAACAAAATGCGCGTCTGTGTCTCATTTGAAAAGAAATGAAATGGCATTAACTTATTGTTTATGTAGAAATCTCTGTTATTGTTTCTTTTTTGTTATTTAGCTGGAACGATGGATGTGTGGGCCATAAATGTTAATTCTTATTTTCTCATCGGAAGTTTCGTGTGCAACCTTTAACAGTCGGGCGGTAGCGAATAAAGAGCATATACAATTGGAGTATTTGTCATTCTCTGTAAGCGGCTAATTGATCCTTTGAGTTTCTGTGTATATTTTGGTTAGGCGGTTGTAACAAGACAAGCCAAAGAGACAACTAGTCTGACCGAGCACTGCATGTTGCCCCGATTATGACCTCGACTCGCCCGTGTGTCTGAATTTATACGAAGCTGTATTCATTTGAAATGTTACGTTCAACCGTTTTACTGACCGTTCTGAAAGAGGAGGCGGCCTTCGCAATTTGCACACACCAACGTTTTATGAATTCTGATAATATATTTATCTTTGGGGAAACTTTTGGTAATGAAGATTATTCGTAGTCTCAACCGAATGTTCACAAGACGGCCGAGTTTCCTTGGAGCGCAAACAAAAAATAATAGATAATCATTTACAGCATTCTTATTGAAGTCAAATATTCTATATATTTTTTTAATTACTTAGCCAGTAATTTAAACTGTAGAATAGATGGTGCATCCCCGACATCAAAACCAACATTTCAAATGTGTTAATGTATACTTCCTGTCGAACAGTATAACGGATGTTATATTGTCAGCAAGAAAACAACACTGTAAAGATTAATAATCTCGTTAAGTTTGGCGTAAACAAGTGGAGAATATAAACATAACAGTGCATTCTCTCTCGGACGGGGTAAAGCGATATCCCGCTTTCGTCCAACAAAATGCGCGTCTGTGTCTCATTTGAAAAGAAATGAAATGGCAGAGTGGAAGACGGCCGAGTTTCCTTGGAGCGCAAACAAAAAATAATAGATAATCATTTACAGCATTCTTATTGAAGTCAAATATTCTATATATTTGTTTAATTACTTAGCCAGTAATTTAAACTGTAGAATAGATTGTGTTCTTGCCATACACCGGTAGAGGGGAACTCTTTGAAAACAATTCAGTGTTAAGCGGTGACGGCTGTTAGCGCGCAATCCGCCAACGGGGAGCCTTTGTTTACCGCCGACATGCTCACAATGGTTCAGTGGTTTGACCGGACTATATTCTACCGGCACGTGGCGGCAACGGTCACATCATGGGGGGTGTAATAAGTCTTGGTGATTAGGCCAGCACGTTGGCGCGCTAACGGTGCGTAAACACTGTTCACTAATTGGAAGTTTAAGCTGATCTGAAGTGTATCTATGCCCATCAACATGTTCTTGTCCGCTGAATATCTGTAGATCTATCAAGTCGGGCCTGACGAAACTTTGGTGAGAGCTTCCTGAATGTTGACTGATGAAATGATTAGATTTTCAGATGGTTATAATTATTTCATGATTTTTTATTTTTTTTTATTTTTTTATTATTTATTAATGGCTTAGCTTTTGCACCGTTATCTATGCCCATCGGGAACCCTTGGTTGCATGTTTCATTGTGAATTCTGAAGGTTCCCTGATACAAGAAAGATTCTCATTGAATGAAGGACAACATTTTTCTTTAAGTTTGCTATTAAATCATTCTATTCTACATCATATGTTTTATCCTAAAACTTTTGCGTGAACCATATTTGTGTCCACACATTTAACTGGTACAACATTTTTATCAATTTTTGTCACCAAACATGTTACTGTACCTTGGAAATTATTTAAAACGAGTGATTAGGAGAGCCCATTTTTAGTCTGACTCTGGGCAGTTTTGAACCAGTTTGTATACCTGAAGTTTATGCCCCCCCCCCAAAAAAAATGATAAGGTTGGGCCTGTGTCAATCAGTGTGTTTACTTGTAATCACACTTGTGCAATGCATAAATTGCCACTGATAAAGCTACACTTTCTTGCATGCTGTAATCCCAGCACACCACTCGCATGAAACCTATGTCTCTTTTATACTGTGTCCAGGGATTTTTTGCAGGTTCCGATCCCAAACTCCCAGTTCCTTTTCGTAATTCATTATTGAGGGTCCAATTTTTGAAAGTGAATTTCGGCGCAAATGATCACTCACAAAACAGAGGTTTATTAACATGAAATTCAATACCCAGCTATGCAATCGTATCGATATTGAGGATCCCAGAGGCTTTTTACCCCTCGGCCAATTTTGGCCATGGGGTATTGTCGTCGTCTTGTACGTCCGTCTGTCCGTACGTCCGTACGTCCGTACGTCTGTACGTGAGCGAGATAGCCGGAGAACGGTTACACTGAAGAATTCCAAATTTGGTATGCTTATTACCCCTCAGCCCATAGGGCTGCGGGGTCTTGTCGTTGCCATGTACGTACGTCCGTCCGGTCGTCCGTCCGTCAACATGTGTTCTTGTCCGCTGAATATCTGCAGATCTATTAAGTCGGGCCTGACCAAACTTTGTTGAGAGCTTCCTGTATGGTAACTGATGAAATGATTAGGTTTTCAGATGGCTATGATGATTTTATGATTTTTAATTATTTTTTTATTGTTTATTGATGCTCACCTTGTGCACTGCTATCTATGCCCATCAGGAACCCTTGGTTGTATGTTACATTGTGACTTGAGGGTTCCCTGATTCCAAAAAACTCTGTATAGCGGTCCATTCGAGATTTAGACCATCTGGAGATATGCCCATTGAGAACCCTAGGTTGTATGTTGCATTTTCACTCTTGAGGGTTCCCGGATTCCAAGAAGCCCTGTGTAGCGGTCCATTCGAGATTCAGACCATCTGAGATATGCCCATTGGGAACTCTTGATTGTATGTTGCATTTTGACTTGTGAAGGTTCCCTGATTCCAGGAAGACCTGTGTTGCGGTCCATTTGAGATTAACACCATCTGAGAATGGTTATCACTGGATGGAACCTCAACTTCAAGGCTTTAAATTAATTCACAAAACTTGTTACTGCAGGCTCTGGTACTTTAATTCCTCAGCAAGTAGGCCAGTAAAGTTTCTGGAGGTTTAGCAGATTTTGATGTGACAGGGGCAGTGGCATCTAATTATTTTAGGCCTGTATTCAAGAATATCTTTAATTTGAAAACAAACTTTTTTGCTGCTTCTTTATTGAAAACGTGACTTCCAGTTGCTTCTCAATTCACACATTATTGTGATATATCGGCGGCATGTCTTGATATGGATTAGAGAAACTATAACCAATTTTTTAGATGGTCTTTGATGTGCTTATGGTGTGCAACAAGTATACGGTTGGGAAAAACAGTTTGGGTCCAGTTTTTGACAGTTAACAACCAACCAATGTGATCATTGTTGTACATATTTTGGCCTATTAAATTCCATTCTGGTGGTTTAATAGCACCACTCATGCATGTGTCTCGGGCAGTTGAGCAGGATAAAAATGAAACTGTTGAAAATGAAACAATACACTAGCAGGTATGTTTTTGCCTACTGGTTTGCTGATCCAGGAAGAAAATCTATATTTTGTGTGTTGCAGGCTTCTATGGGACTATGCAGTCAGGTTGTTATTGTTAGTAGTTTGCTGGTAAACTTAGTCTATTTCTGGCCGGACCCACATCAATTTTGAACCTGTTTGTGTACCTCAAGCTTATCCCCCCCCCCCCCCCTCCAAATAATAAAGATAATTTTGGGCATATGGTCAATTCCACGTCACTCGCGTTACATTTTTGCACCATTTTGGTTATATTATACCCCACCTACCTCCAACAAAGAAAGTATACATGCACACATAATGCATAAAGACAACCTAGGCCCCAAAGTATTCATACAAATTTAAAGTGCTGTAATTGCATTTAAAACTTTTATTTAATTCCAATTTGCGTACTCGTCACTCGCGTTACAGCAAAAAGGACATGGAAATTTTAGCCATAACTTCATTCTTGAATTAAGCTCAAGCCTTTACACACAGATGACAATTTAGTGGATCTGTTGGTACCCTGTAGACCTCTTGAAATAACAATGCAATTAGGAATCCACTAAGTTGTTCCAATGTGTAACAGCTTGCTCGAATAACTTCAATGTCTCGTCACTCGCGTTACGTCACTCGCGTTACCTCTCAGTTGAGGATACCAAAGTTTGAATCTTAGTGAACATTAAACACCACAAAACCATAAAATTATGTTGTGCCATAAAAACAGATCTCAGATACAGTATAACTGAACAGAACTTTGTACACTTTATGTTCATCTCAGAAAAGGACATACATTTAACCTGCTTAAGGAAGTTCTGAAAATGTGAAAGACGAGCAACTGTTTGAAAGAACTGGATCATCTAACTTTCTAACAATTTGTTTCCGGTGGTAATAAAAATAATCACACGGTGTAGGCAACTTCCAGGTATTGCCGGCTCCTGTACGAAATCATCACGGATATGAAATACTCGTTCTCGATGATAATGAGTATTTCACCAGGGTACACATCTTGGTCATACTTCACCAGACACCAATCATTCACATGGAGAGTACCAATATCTGAGTCATTTAACGACACCTGTGATGTCATAGTATCGTCCCAACTGCAGATTATTTTTCAAGAATCGTCTCCCAGCCTGAGCCACTATATTATTTTCACACATGCATAGTCCCTTTAGTCAATTAGTGCAGTGAAGAGACTCACTTGATGTTGCTTCCAGTGAGCACTTTGAATTGTTAATAGTGAGGGTGTAAAACAAATTGTTTTACGTGAGACATTGTAGATCACAACACTGCTAACATTTGAACATGAGACACCACATTCCAAGACCTAAATGACCGGTCAGAGCATCAAACTCGAATTCCAGATGAGTCTGGACTGAAAAAGACCTCCCATGATGAATATCGTTTGATAAATAATTAAAAGTAATTCCAAAATGTATTTTTGAAATCGAAAATATAAACCAGAGAATTATGTCAAATAAATAAAACATTTATTTTTTTCAAAAATAAATTAAGGTACATGTTGTCATTTTAACAGAAAATTTAAACTGAGAATAGAGTACTATTAGATTTTAAAAAATGCAAAACAAGAGAAAAGAAAACATGAAATGTATGTATTATTGAGAAAGCATATGTTTGGAAAACTTTCAATAAAGTATAAAAGAGGACTGCAGTTGCAATATCACCCAGCTAGTAATACAGATATTATAAATTGGTATAACTCCTAGTTAATTCAATTACAATGCAACTGCATATAAACTCACTAATATCAGGTGGTCAACCATGAAATATAAAATAACGAACAGGTGAA
>JAVTVY010040862.1:0-18124 GCA_036873755.1 Hanleya hanleyi | reverse complement strand
TAACCTCTTGGGTTTTGCCGCGCCACTTTCTCCTGTAAGATCCCCTCAGTCCAATCCATATGCCCATAGACCGCTTCTGAGCCTTGATAACTCAGGGAATGGATCCTCCTGTCCCACTGACCCCGCCCTGTCATCCTGTATATTCTAAGTAAATGCATCCACTCCATAACCATATATTTTAAAGCTTATAATGTATATTGCACTCACAGGATGAGGGCACTTGCGTACATTATCCTCAGGCAGGGAACCTTGCCGATCTCATCTCCAACGAGATCTGGGCCCCTCGTTCTTGCCTTATGTTAGTGTCCTCAGCCACAGTCCATGTACATTCTCAGGCAATTGCACAAACTACTCCAAGGATGCCCCCACCCCAACTATCGGAGCCAGACAAATTAAACTAGTTAACTATTGCCTCCATATAACCAAATTGCATATTCTGGCATAAATTGCAAATTGTATATGCTTATACCATAATATATGAGGCGCCGTTTGTGACAATATTGTCAACGACAAATATATAGAGTTAAAACCAAAATATAAAGTCGCCGTTTGTGACAATATTGTCAAACACAAATATATAGTTAAAACCTTTGTAAATATATATAAAACGATATAAATAGGGCCTATAGTAGGCCAGCCAAGAGATGAAAAAACACTTTTGATGGCATCGCGTGTTAAAAGCAATCGTCCACGCTTAATCAACTCTACATGTTGTGGGGATTAAGATGTGACCGGATGACATTCTCGCTTTTGACCTTAAAGGTCATTTTTAGGCCAAATAGGTCACGTGGGTTCAAATCAGGATATTTTATCAAATTTTTCGTGAAAGCTTAGTAATTGAAGATTGAAGCTGGCTCAATCTTTAACACTTGATAGTTTATTCAAGTGGGCTCATTTTGAAAATATCTGCATAATCACTGGTACAAATGATCATGGGAAAATTCAATATGGCGCCCCGTAAATTTCAACCAAAACTTACTCTGAAGTAGTCAAAGTTGCCCATACATATAACTACTCATTGTAACTGTTTAACAAGGCGATTTCTAACTGTTAAACAAGGCGAGCTTCCTTTATATCTAAACACACTTGGGTCATTGTGGATCCTTATCCATCAGATTGGAATCGTCAGAAATTCAAAGTGGCATGCAGCCATATGTAATATATGTAGTTTCGGTATCATTTACTACGCGTATGCACATCTGACAGCAAGGCATTATACGACATCTTTATGGCCACTGAAGTGACACTACCGAAGTGAACGCCGGCTTCATCTGAGCATGTTCCTGTGCTAACAGGGTCGGAAATCTGTTGTTTTTACTAGTCCCAAAACCGGAAAAGAGCTTTGGTTAAGGCATTTGTGGGTAGAATGTGGTATAATGTTTTTTTAAAAAATTTTTGTTTATTTTTTTTTTTACAAAATTTGGACCTGCTGATTCTGAAAATGGCGTATGCCAAGCTGTATTTGTGCATTTGATCCCCAAAATGTCAAAAATATAATGGCCGCCTATTTCACCAGGCCTTAATTCATGATATTGTTGGGATAGAATGGCTGAAACATTTTCTGGAAATTAAAGCATCAAGAAATCTAATAGTCGTGTATTTTCGTTCATTTTCCAATATGGCTGTCATATACATCCATTAAATATTGTATTTACTGATCCACCAGGAAATATGAGGGTGATTCATACTGCAACATTAATAGCACAGGTAGCAGCACATATAGTTCATTGGACCACACATAAAACCTAAAATAATAAGCTAGGACAGCCTCTAGCTGCTGACATTAAGCCTACCAGGACCGGTGGGAGAGGGGACAGCTTCTGGTGTGACTCTTCCTCCATTAGGAACTTATCCCTTATTTGCATTGCAGTGAACTTCACATAATCCTAGGTGTAACGGTTCACACATGGATTTGAAATGGTGGCCATGAGATGTCTTCAGAAATTTGGTTAATCGTTGATTTAGTCTTATTGGAACATTTTTCTTATCTCAAACAACATGCAATTTCTTTGATCGTAAACATGTACTGATTCGCATACCGGTAACGGCTTTTATGCAGATTTGTTGAAACATATAAGGCCTCTTGCCCCAAGAATTCAAAATTATACCCCTCCTTCCATCTATCACTCACGACAATTAATTTCAGGCCGCTATTTGGGCAAACCTTGAAGCGCTTTTGAAATCTTCTGCAATATTCACACATTAGTCAAAGTATGGTGGCATCAGGTCTAACAGATCTGGCGTCGCTTACATCTCACATGCACGATTTCAAGTTAACAGAGCTATGGTATCAGCCCTCCTCTTCGATCCATGAATCGAATAGCGCTTGAGTCGGTAATAGGGGATGTTTGGTTGCGCCATTCTGGGCATCCATCCAAAAATGAAGCATGACTCATGATTGCACACCAGGACAATTGGTCACCTCATGAACAATTAAACAAATGAGTTATTCTCCGTTATAGTAATTTCTACTGATGCAACGAGAGCCTGTAAGAGTAGCCAAGCATTTGGTGGTACCAGAGGGGATTGTTTGCTTGGTGGTTACCAGACTGACAATTCAATCTGTTTTCAGCTTTCAGCTGGTAAACCCGTCTCAATAGAGTGACTATATGCATCTCTTCATGGCAAACTTCTCTGTATAATGTTGAATTCTATGACCCTGGTTGAAAATTTTGTTTTCTTCAATGATGAAATCATCCAGGAACTACCATATGTACTTGTCTGATTATCAAATTATGTTTAACTCTTCTGAAAAATATTAAGCTAAGGCCTCCTTGGTATGGTTAGGTGACAAGCCAGTTCCTTGATAAGGGGTAATTATCCTGACCATCTGACTGCAAACAAGGATACCTAGTCAAGGGTAATATTCCTGACCATCTAACTACAAACAGCTCGAGACACCTGGTAAAAGGTAATTTTCCTGACAATCTGACTACGAACACGGGTACCCGTCTCTCTCCATTTTTATGGAATGTTGTTCATATGTTCCAAAAAGAATATCTAAAATGTAGACAAGCTACTTGTACAAGAGCAATACCATATATGTTAACAAATGTTTCTGTGTGTAGCTTCCGGCTTGTGACAGCTCGATCCTGTCCAACAATCATGAGCACCATCAGATATTTCCTTTGCTGACGGACAATTTTGTCAGTTGAGCTATAAAACTGATAAGTTTGAAGTTTTGATCAGGCGGATGGGGGATTAGAACCAGATCAGTGGGGCACTACACTTACACATAGCAAAGGGATCAGAAGTGGATGTTATATAGAATTTTCACACAATGCTTTCCATCCGTGAATACGCAAATCATCTAATAAAATATTACCAACCATAAAGTGGCAATTATTCTTCCTATACGAAGATATTTAAAAAATTAGATGATTTATCCTTATTTGACATCTCTTGACCTTCATGACCTAAAAAATGACCTTCAAGGTAAAAAATGAGAATGGCATCCGATCACATCTCAATCCCCACGTCATGTAGATTTGGTTAAGCATGGATGGTAGCTTTTAACAAACGATACCGCCATCTTCTTAGTTTGGCTCACTAATTTGGGGTCATTGCTCTCCCTAAATGTTTGTCTTGTCCCTCCAGCTAGGGAGCTGAATCTTACGACACTATACCATTGGATCAAGCTCTACGAGAAAATGTTTTTAAAATCCAAGATGATCACGTGATGACATCATAGTGACTTCATTTCCAAGAAAAAGCTTTTTGGAGACGATTTTCGATTTTTTCATTTATGTTTTTTCTTCACAAAAACTGCATGATAACTTAGTAAATAATCATCTGATGTAAAATGAAATAATTTTTGTCCCCTTTTCCTCGCAGAAAAGTAAAAATTTGAACCAAAAATGACGAAAACAACATTTTTTCTGATACGCCACATGGCCGCCATTTTGAATTTACTCATGATTTTTCTGCTGGTAGCTATGCAAATAGGCTCAATATGACCCCAGTATGATAAACTACAAAGCTATGGAGTGTCAACTCTCAATTTTTTGCCGATCCGAAGATAGGGCAGAAATTTTTGGAAGGGGGCCACAATGCCCCCCCCAGACCTCCCCCCAGGTATGGTAGTGTTAAAATTTCCCATAATTCATTGCATCTGCGAATATGCAAATCACCAGTAAGTAAGATCAGAACAAAAATGAAGCAAGTTAAAAAAAATCAGTCACAATCACTCTTCCTTAAAAATAGATGCTTTATACTTATTTGACGTCTAATGGCCTTTATGACCTTAAAAATGACCTTAACGGTCAAAAGTGAGAATGTCATCCGGTCACATCGTAATCTGCATACCATGTAGAGTTAATTAAGCAGGGATGACAGCTTTTAACACGCGATGCCATCAAAAAGTTTTCTAGCCATCTTTGGGTTGGGTGGCTGGTCTACTACTATATATAAAGTTTTTTTTTTTTAAATTTTATAAATATTTTTTAAGCATAAATAACGATAGGAAGTTAAGACGTTAAATTTAACGTAAATATAAAGTACACGAACTTGTAAAGTGTACATGTAAACCGGATATGCCCAAATGAAGCTGCGCAATCGATGTGCGCGCGAGTAATACTGATTAATCAAAACTGCAACTGGGTTCTGAAGCGAAACTATGACAGCGGTGAAAGCCACTCGCATGTCACAGATGTGTCGAATCAAACAATAAGATCATGTACCTGAACATATTTCAGTTCACTGCCATAGTGATTTAGTAAAGGCCTATTCCAATTTTCAACAATTACTGTTATCATTTACAATCGTACTTCAGAGTTATCACATCAATTAGATATAAATACATCTACTTATAAATCACTATGAGGTATCCTAGCCTGCAGCCAATATCAAGGCCTGCCCCTTTGATGTTCAATCTGCGATTCCGTCGGCCAAGTCGCTGGTTGCTATTTGCCGCATAGAAACATCAACAGAAGTTGAAATAAAACATGAAAATAACGATATATTAATTATGCGCAACACAAATATTAGGCAATTTGAAATCATACTGAATATGAGCATATTTCATTGACTAGAATATGACCATTCATAGCCTAGTTATAGGATTTGGAATTATATTGTCGTTTTGTATATTTTATCGTTTTTCGATAATTTCCGCATTTCCAAACAAGACAAAAATTAGCAGAGAATTTGGTATAAGTACAGCGAATGGGAAACTAATGGCTCATGAGGAACACTACATTGGCCTTTTTTCACTTTTGCGCTGCCTCGAAGCTGTTACTAGTAACTGAGGAATCAGTCGAAGCCGTTTTACCCCTGCGTGCTAATCGTTAATTGATCTTCAATACGTGTGTATTGAAGAGCACTTCTGGCCCGATGGGTTCTTGATGGGCATCGGTGTTAACCCTATTATATACGGTGACGAGTGAGTGAATAGGGTTTAACGTCGCTTTCAACATTTTTTTCAGCTATATCACGACGGGGAAGGGAAGGGAGGGGAGTGGAAGGGGCGGGGGTATACCTACTTGTAACAGAGCAGATCTAATGTTGACATTTTATACTGCTGTCCCACCGAAATATCATGCCGTAGGCAGACATCACACCCCACTCAGTCACGTTATACTGACACCGAGTGAACCAGTCCTTGTTCTATCCTCTCAATACTGAGCGTGAGCGAGGAAGCAACAAGTTCCATTTTTCAAGTCTTTGGTATGACCCGGCCAGGGATTGAACCCAGTAATTACCGCTTACGAATATCAACAGTTCATTTTATTCAAATTACGTTATACTAACTTAAAACCTAAAAAGTTTGAGATCAAGTAAGCGTGTCATGCTATAATAAATGATCTCGTTAATGAAAACGAGGAACGGTGAACGCAACAGTACAATCCACACTGGTGGTTCCCACAGTAGGTGCCATTGTTCTTTCATAATTTGAGAACGGTACGTTTGAGGATACAAGCATTGTGCAACCGGTTCCTATGGTAATGATAAGGGACATCGCCAGGTATGGTTTGTAACATGAAGGGCAGGAGGTGAAGCGCGAGGTCCAAACACGAAGGCAGGCAGAGTGTGTTGTAGATGGCAGGCGTAGCGCTAAGTCCAAACACGACTTCGCGCGCATCCTGCTCGTGCTTGGGCTTCGCGCTTCGCATCCCGGCTCGTGCTTGGACTTCGCGCGCTGCATCCTGCCTCGCGCTTCGCATCCCGCCTCGTGCTTGAACCGCGCTTCGCACCGCCTTCTCGCGCCGCATCCCGCCTTCGTGTTTGGACTTCGCGCTTCGCATCCCGCCTTCGCGCTTCGCATCCTGCCTTCGTGTTTGGACTTCGCGCTTCGCATCCTGCCTTCGCGCTTCGCATCCTGCCTTCGTGTTTGAACTTCGCGCTTCGCATCCTGCCTTCGTGTTTGAACTTCGCGCTTCGCATCCTGCCTTCGCGCTTCGCATCCTGCCTTCGTGTTTGGACTTCGCGCTTCGCATCCTGCCTTCGCGCTTCGCATCCTGCCTTCGTGTTTGAACTTCGCACTTCGCATCCTGCCTTCGCGCTTCGCATCCTTGCTTCGTGTTTGGACTTCGCGCTTCGCATCCTGCCTTCGCACTTCGCATCCTGGCTTCGTGTTTGGACTTCGCGCTTCGCATCCTGCCTTCGTGTTACCAAACCACATACCTGAAACAATGCAGCGTACATGTATATCACCAAGTTGAAATTTTCCAGTATTCTTAATGCTGAGAGATTTTGTTACCGACAACTGATTGATTTTGTCAAATTTGTTATCGAGGGTGGAGATTTCAAAATTTGATCCTTTATTTTGTTTAGTTTAAATTTTGCGTCCAACATCATTTGTCGTCCTCCATATTTTGTAATCAAATTCTGATCCTGTGATACAATTATATATACCGGTATTTAATATGTTACGTTCCTGTGATATGGTTTGTAATATTATTATGCTTGGTTTCTTTGAAACACTTATTGTATGTTTTCCAATCTTATGTAAAAATTTCCGGCCATATTATTATTGTATAGCAGATGTCGTGATTGATATGAAGAATTTGGCAATCTCCACATTCGTATATCCGACGTTAAAATACTGACGGATGACGTTGTCTTTCTGTAATAAAATCGAGCATAAATGAACTATACTTTGAATCAAGAAAATCAGCGATTTTGACTGTATCGAGTGACGAAATGGTTCCAGTAATAAAGAAAGACTGGTCATGTGCTCGTGTATGTAAACACATACGAACTTTATTCTTCATGTAAACCATGGCGACTATACTCTGGTCTCGGCATTGGTAAATAAAATAATGCAAATGGGGGCCTGGCCTCGCTTTCATCGAGTCATGCGCAGTGGCATTTGTTTTGACTTCGCGCTTCGCATCCTGCCTTCGTGTTTGGACTTCGCGCTTCGCATCCTGCCTTCGCACTTCGCATCCTGCCTTCGTGTTTGAACTTCGCGCTTCGCATCCTGCCTTCGCGCTTCGCATCCTGCCTTCGTGTTTGAATTTCGCGCTTCGCATCCTGCCTTCGCGCTTCGCATCCTGGCTTCGTGTTTGGACTTCGCGCTTCGCATCCTGCCTTCGCACTTCGCATCCTGGCTTCGTTTTTGGACTTCGCGCTTCGCATCCTGCCTTCGTGTTACCAAACCACATACCTGAAACAATGCAGCGATGTCCCTTATCGGCCACCATAGGTTCCTCATGAGCCATTAGTTTCCACATTCGCTGTACTTATACCAAATTCCCTGCTAATTTTTGTCTTGTTTGGAAATGCGGAAATTATCGAAAAACGATAAATGATACAAAACGACAATATAATTCCAAATCCTATAACTAGGCTATGAATGGTCATATTCTAGTCAATGAAATATGCTCATATTCAGTATGATTTCAAATTGCCTAATATTTGTGTTGCGCATAATTAATATATCGTTATTTTCATGTTTATTTCAACTTCTGTTGATGTTTTTATGCGGCAAATAGCAACCAGCGACTTGGCCGACGGAATCGCAGATTGAACATCAAAGGGGCAGGCCGTGATATTGGCTGCAGGCTAGGATACCTTATGGTGATTTATAAGTAGATGTATTTATATCTAATTGATGTGATAACTCTGAAGTACGATTGTAAATGATAACAGTAATTGTTGAAAATTGGAATAGGCCTTTACTAAATCACTATGGCAGTGAACTGATATATGTTCAGGTACGTGATCTTATTGTTTGATTCGACACATCTGTGACATGCGAGTGGCTTTCACCGCTGTCATAGTTTCGCTCCAGAACCCAGTTGCAGTTTTGATTAACCAGTATTACTCGCGCGCACATCGATTGCGCAGCTTCCTTTGGGCATATCCGGTTTACATGTACACTTTACAAGTTCGTGAGTGTACTTTATATTTACGTTAAATTTAACGTCTTAACTTCCTATCGTTATTTATGTTCAAAAAATATTTATAAAAATTTTTAAAAAAATAACTTTATATATAGGCCCTATTTATATCGTTTTATATATATTTACAAAGGTTTTAACTATATATTTGTGTTTGACAATATTGTCACAAACGGCGACTTTATATTTTGGTTTCACTTCTATATATTTGTCGTTGACAATATTGTCACAAACGGCGACTTTATATTTTGGTTTTAACTCTATATATTTGTCGTTGACAATATTGTCACAAACGGCGCCTCATAATAATACCCAGGATGTAACTAGAATCCTCACCAAGCTGGAGGGATATAGGTTAGAAGGAAGTAATTGTTTTCCCTATCCCACGCAATGTTAAATGACATGATTTCATTAAAAGATCTCTACTTTACTGACATCAGACGAATAATTCCCGGACATTATGTTTCATCACAATATGTCAGTGATCACTTAGAAAGCATGAAAACATGGTGTTATCCAGTACCAATTTCAATGAAACAAGGCCGACGTCAACCTCCCCACAGCGCATGCTCCATTTCGCAGGCTCCAATAACATCCCTGCCTCCAATAGCGGAAGTTGACCTTTACTACGTTGCTATGACGTATAGGGGAAACCAACCAACGCACGGTTCAGTTTGAATCCGACCAAACGACTCCTTTAGTGTTGCACATGAGCGAACTACTTTTCATATGCTCTGTCCAGATAAACAGAGAAAATTATCTCCAGATAATTCTTTTTAACGCTAGGTCAACGGAGGTATTATGCAGACTTGAAAAGTAATCAAAATTTTCGTTAAACATCTATTTTACTATATATGATGTCACTTCCGGCGATGTGCGCGAAGGCCCCGAATCCGGTCCAAAAATCTGACTGGTGGCTGGGGTGTTATTAGACCCCCAGCGAGGTGGTTGGGCCGACGTGCCCGATTCTACTAGTTCCGCGTTGAAGACAAAACTGGAATTTAACTGGCCGAAAATGTTGCCAGTGCGCGTTAGTTAGGTGGAGGATTTGTGTGAAATTTACAGACAATATTTGAGACTCACTCACCGATATTCAACCCCCAGCACTTTATCTGAATATCAACCAATCGTAGGGCTAGCCTGTCTCTTGGAGTCATCTCTTGGAGTTCAAAGACCTTGGCCAGATGTATAAAAGGCGTGCTTTATAACGTACGTTTCCAACTCAACAGCCGGGACGCCCCCCCGCTTCAAAGAGCCTCAGGTCATCAGAAAATGCTTGCACACAACACAATTTGCGTCTACGCTGAATGGTCCGCATGAAACCTGCCGTTGAACATGTGAACATGTATCATCAGAATATAATGGCGAAACACGAATATAGGTGTAAGTGGTTATCCACTACCAATTTCATGAAACAAGACCGACAGGAGGTGCTCGATTTTATTAGTCCCGCGTTGGAGACAATACTGGAATTTAACTGGCCGTAAATATTGCCAGTGCGCGTTAATTACGCGGAGGATTTGTGTGAAATTTACAGACCATATTTTGGACTCGCTCACCTATATCCAACCACCAGCACTTTATCTGAATATCAACCAATCGTAGGGATAGCCTGTCCCATAGTCCGATGCATTCGGGGTACGAACATTGCGCGACAGGCTGAATCGGTGAATTAGTTCCTCTTAACCTCCAGGGGACCGGGCAATGATTATGGCCAATAATTATGGGGGAGGGGATAATATACCTAAAAAAAGGCACCGTTCTCTTTTTATAGAAATGAAAAATATGGTTGGCCTCTCCTCTGAGAGCCTTTAAAATTGGTCCAACCAATATTTTTCCTGTATCTCATACATGTGAGAAATATTGCAACTAAAACAATTATAAATTCTCTGATTTTCAACCAACTTCAAAATTGCATCTATTTTTATGGAGGAATAACCTTAACAGCAAAATAATATTTTGCTATATTCAATATTGTGCTGTTCGAATAATATATTGGGGGAAAAAATATTTCTAATGTTCAATTGCAATTTGGAAACTGAACTGGAAAATCAATAAAAAAATTGTATGCCCTGTAGCCAGTACTGTATTTCCCATGAACATATGGCAAGTTCAGACAAAGGCTGAGGTATAATGGAGTATACCGCTGGATGGCATAGATTCATCTGAATAAAGTTAGTTCTCTTGAGGCTTTAAGTCCGTGGCTGAGCAGTGTGGTTTGATGCGTCTGATTGAGAGGGCTTCTTTGAATAGTAGCCATATCGTTTTCCAGAGTACATATATCTGCAGTCATGCTTTAGTTGTGATTGTTCATTGGTTTCGTGTGAAGTAACATTTGGCATCAGTTCGTGTGTATGCCTGCCTCTCTCCAGTCCAAAATTGTCCGCTGATGCCATGCTGATGTATGGCCGTTAACGTAAATTCGCACTTGACGGATTTACATTCACAGCAATGACCCCTTTAATATAGAGTAAGAGACGTTATTTAATATAGAGTAAGAGACGTTATTTAATATAGAGTAAGATACTTTATTTAATATAGAGTAAGAGACGTTATTTCGGCACGGCCTGGTAAACATGTACAAACTTCTTCAAATATTTCCTATGCGCTTTCAAGGTAGACAAAACGAACCATAAACGGAAGATCATAGTTAGTTTTTGTAGCTTGCAGTTGTGAACTGTCACATAAAAAAATCCTTCGATTATTGGAAATTCTTTTTTGGACGAATGCTAAACATGAAAGTCGGATCTGATGCCTAAGATATAACATTACTTATATATACTGAAAACATACAGGTAACCAACGCGTCAAGCTCCTAACCGTGAGTAGTATATAAAGCGTAAATTCTGTCGCATTTATGCAAATGAGATGACGCCACGTGACTGACCTTTCCCACCTCCAACACAGAAGAGTTCCAATCTAGGGGGGAGGTAACTCTGGGTCACTATAGTTCCGGCAAAGGGCCCCTGAGCATGTATTCTTCCGCGGTGATGCGGTCTGGCGGTGATGCGGTCGCGGAAGAAAGCTTCCGCGGAGAAAAAGTAGTCCCACGGAATGTACACCCTGCCTGGGGGGGTTTCCCCCGGCCCGCAGCGCTGCGCGCGCGGGATCATCCGGCACGCAGCGCGGATTATCGCCGGAAGTGCGCGGGTTATCGCCTGATACGCCTATGACGTCACATCCGTGTCAAAAGGTCACTACCGGCTCCCAATCTGGAGTTATCTCCCCCTAGAACACCAGGGGCAACGAGGGGGCTATAAAGGCGGTCATGAAGGTCAATACCATCAAATTAGCTCTTACTAACTACGGTATACAAAATAACCCAAACTCACAATGTTGTATGGAAGAAAACACACATTTTATAACAGAAAACACAACATATATACAGCAGTTAATTCAGCCCAACAAGGCCGGTGCAATAGCCGCAGTACTCATAGAACATATATACAACAGTGAGTTCCTCTTATCATGCCTTATCAAAGGCGGTTGGTACCCATAAAATTGAATTGAATTATTGAACCTATATACAACAGTTAATTCGTCAGTCCGGTGCAATATCATCAGTACTCATTTTATTAGTCCCGCGTTGGAGACAATACTGGAATTTAACTGGCCGTAAATATTGCCAGTGCGCGTTAATTACGCGGAGGATTTGTGTGAAATTTACAGACCATATTTTGGACTCGCTCACCTATATCCAACCACCAGCACTTTATCTGAATATCAACCAATCGTAGGGATAGCCTGTCCCATAGTCCGATGCATTCGGGGTACGAACATTGCGCGACAGGCTGAATCGGTGAATTAGTTCCTCTTAACCTCCAGGGGACCGGGCAATGATTATGGCCAATAATTATGGGGGAGGGGATAATATACCTAAAAAAAGGCACCGTTCTCTTTTTATAGAAATGAAAAATATGGTTGGCCTCTCCTCTGAGAGCCTTTAAAATTGGTCCAACCAATATTTTTCCTGTATCTCATACATGTGAGAAATATTGCAACTAAAACAATTATAAATTCTCTGATTTTCAACCAACTTCAAAATTGCATCTATTTTTATGGAGGAATAACCTTAACAGCAAAATAATATTTTGCTATATTCAATATTGTGCTGTTCGAATAATATATTGGGGGAAAAAATATTTCTAATGTTCAATTGCAATTTGGAAACTGAACTGGAAAATCAATAAAAAAATTGTATGCCCTGTAGCCAGTACTGTATTTCCCATGAACATATGGCAAGTTCAGACAAAGGCTGAGGTATAATGGAGTATACCGCTGGATGGCATAGATTCATCTGAATAAAGTTAGTTCTCTTGAGGCTTTAAGTCCGTGGCTGAGCAGTGTGGTTTGATGCGTCTGATTGAGAGGGCTTCTTTGAATAGTAGCCATATCGTTTTCCAGAGTACATATATCTGCAGTCATGCTTTAGTTGTGATTGTTCATTGGTTTCGTGTGAAGTAACATTTGGCATCAGTTCGTGTGTATGCCTGCCTCTCTCCAGTCCAAAATTGTCCGCTGATGCCATGCTGATGTATGGCCGTTAACGTAAATTCGCACTTGACGGATTTACATTCACAGCAATGACCCCTTTAATATAGAGTAAGAGACGTTATTTAATATAGAGTAAGAGACGTTATTTAATATAGAGTAAGATACTTTATTTAATATAGAGTAAGAGACGTTATTTCGGCACGGCCTGGTAAACATGTACAAACTTCTTCAAATATTTCCTATGCGCTTTCAAGGTAGACAAAACGAACCATAAACGGAAGATCATAGTTAGTTTTTGTAGCTTGCAGTTGTGAACTGTCACATAAAAAAATCCTTCGATTATTGGAAATTCTTTTTTGGACGAATGCTAAACATGAAAGTCGGATCTGATGCCTAAGATATAACATTACTTATATATACTGAAAACATACAGGTAACCAACGCGTCAAGCTCCTAACCGTGAGTAGTATATAAAGCGTAAATTCTGTCGCATTTATGCAAATGAGATGACGCCACGTGACTGACCTTTCCCACCTCCAACACAGAAGAGTTCCAATCTAGGGGGGAGGTAACTCTGGGTCACTATAGTTCCGGCAAAGGGCCCCTGAGCATGTATTCTTCCGCGGTGATGCGGTCTGGCGGTGATGCGGTCGCGGAAGAAAGCTTCCGCGGAGAAAAAGTAGTCCCACGGAATGTACACCCTGCCTGGGGGGGTTTCCCCCGGCCCGCAGCGCTGCGCGCGCGGGATCATCCGGCACGCAGCGCGGATTATCGCCGGAAGTGCGCGGGTTATCGCCTGATACGCCTATGACGTCACATCCGTGTCAAAAGGTCACTACCGGCTCCCAATCTGGAGTTATCTCCCCCTAGAACACCAGGGGCAACGAGGGGGCCATAAAGGCGGTCATGAAGGTCAATACCATCAAATTAGCTCTTACTAACTACGGTATACAAAATAACCCAAACTCACAATGTTGTATGGAAGAAACACACATTTTATAACAGAAAACACAACATATATACAGCAGTTAATTCAGCCCAACAAGGCCGGTGCAATAGCCGCAGTACTCATAGAACATATATACAACAGTGAGTTCCTCTTATCATGCCTTATCAAAGGCGGTTGGTACCCATAAAATTGAATTGAATTATTGAACCTATATACAACAGTTAATTCGTCAGTCCGGTGCAATATCATCAGTACTCATAGAACATATAACTGTCTTATCAAAGGCGTTTGGTATCCATACAAATTGAATTATAGAACAGCTCGTTAGTCCAGTGGAATATTCGCAGTGTTCGTATTTATCACTCTAAATGTCAAGATAGGTTGTAGTCACACCATCGGGCAGGACTTTGCGCTTGGGGTAAAAGTATGTGAAGGCTTCCCGGTCCTGGGTATACGAGCGCATCTGGTGGTCGATGATACGGAAACCTTTGTTGGTCCCAACGGCGCTGGTTTGGCTCTGGAGGACATTCAGGTACAGGGCCTTGTTGATGTTGGAGTCGCGTCGACTCACCCCCTTACAACTGAA
Organism: Hanleya hanleyi; assembly: GCA_036873755.1. NCBI lineage: Eukaryota > Metazoa > Mollusca > Polyplacophora > Lepidopleurida > Hanleyidae > Hanleya > Hanleya hanleyi. The sequence goes on along the minus strand of JAVTVY010040862.1, from coordinate 3,753 downwards.
TTTGTTGTCATCACCGTCACAAAAGTAAGTTTTCGAACACAGGGCGATCATGGCATCACCGCTCCACTCTAGTTTAAACAGGCCGGGCGTCCGCTTGTCGTAGGTGTAGTGGTCGCGTCCAGGTAGCCACTGGTCCCGTTCCGCCTCATATTGTGCACGTAATTCTGGTTTGACGAGTGACTCCCAGTCTGGGTTGGAAACGGCCATGTATGCTGAGTCGGTATCCATTTCTATCAATTGCCAGTCTGACTGGTGGAAATACACGCCCATGAAATCGTATATGAATTCCAGCATTCGCAGTTTGGCCAGCTGGTACACCATACATCCTATTTGGAGCGGCAGGTTATATGTGATGGTCTTTTTGGCTGACGTCACTTCGTAGGTGATGTCGTCAATCATCTCCATGTGTCGGTATAGAGGCGAATTCACGCGTTTGCGGGCTTGTTTCGTGGTACAAATGTTCACGGTCACGTGACGGTCCTGGTTCGTTACCGTTTTTCCATATCCGCTGTTCCCAAGTAATTTCATCGTTTCCCCGATGATGGCTTTACTGGGGTCGGCGTCTCCTTGGCGACGGGCGGTAGTCACGTCGTTCGCAAACTTCTCAAAACAAGCCTGGGGGGTGAATTCTATGACTTGGTATATTTTCGTAATTTCCAGTCCGTGCCGCATATACCACTGAAGCAGAGGGGTACCGAGCAAGATTTTTTCGCCAAACATGCTGCCGATCAACATACGCTGTGGTCGCGTTAGGCGCGAGTAGTAGTATAGCCGTGTTACAGGTCGCGCACATCCACCCAAATGCACATAGCCACCGCGATCCACCATCACCCACCGAGCGCTGTCATACGTCATTAACAATTTTTATTTGTATAAATTATTGCGCCTGGATATTAATAAATTATATGCGTTATAATTTTACCTGGATATATATATTAAAGATCTACATATGGTATTATAAATAAATTCTCCGAATTTATACGTTAATCGTTTAAATAGTCTATATTTTAGGTTTCATACCGCTTTTACAAAAAAGGTGATATTTCGATATATATTTTTTATACGGGTCCATAGCAATAAACTCTACGAATCTGTACGTTAAGCGTTCATATATATTGTAGACTGTTAATTTTTTACAAATTGCAATTAGTATTACCGAACACTCGGTATATATATGTATATTTAACCTCGCTATACGGCTAGAAGACGGTTATGATACATAATTGTATTGATTTTAATACCTGTCAATGCGAAGGGGTGTGTGTTGTGGTAACAGGTGTGGTCGAATAACAGAAATCACTCGGTCTGAATATAAACGTGTGTTTCAATTATAACGCGCAGAACTCGATTGCAATTAGCATATGATAATATTGGGGGGTTCGAATATTTATATGTACAGACCGATATCGCTTTAATTAGGGCAATTATACAATCACCGTATAGCGGGGGGGTTGGAAGGGTATACCGTGAAACAAATCATTATTTGAGAATCGTTGGTCGAAATATATATATCTCTAATAGAATTCAACTTATAGCTTACTTCGGAATGGCGAATTTACTGGAAAATATCATCGAACCTAGAGAATCGTCCGTAAGTATTGTAATTTTATCGCGATCTACTCGCGGATAATACCGACTTTGTCGATATAACGATGTACATAGAGAACGGTGTTGTAAATGTTTGATTATAACTGATTTGAATACAAGGGCTACTCACTTTTAATATTCCAACTCTATATTTTTTTACAGGCTAACAACTCTACGTGGGCCGGATTCGTACGAGAAAATGCGGACATTTTAGGTAGTTCCGGTTGGCCTAGTTTGGAGACTGTATTCGCCATAGATGGGGTCGTTGAAACACGACCTGTTTATAATGACGATGATTGGAATGTGGGTATAAGAAGGCCGACGACCATTCTCCTAAATAATTCCCCTTCACTTCCGGAGATTAAAACACATAAATGTGTAGAAGGATTATCCCGTTTATTCGGGCCCCGAGTTTGCAAAAGCTGTAATCAGCCATTAAGCGTCGAAGTTTGCGGAAAATGTCGCGTTAGTTTATGCCGAGATTGCGCGTGTTTTGCCCGACAGGTGTCATTCGGGGTTTTTATGTGTCCGAGCTGTTGTAGTTGTGAGTTTTGTGGTTATTGGGGAATGAAACTTTCCAAATAATCAAAAACAAATGGTGATAACGATAAACAGCTGCCACACCTATCTATGGCTGGTATATTTATTATCATTGGATACCAGCTGTAACCGACCATTGTCCGTATAAAGTGATATCGAAGCATCTCTGGACATAACACGCTCAGTTATATACGCCGTTCACATCATTTCTAGCGATCGGCCATATCCAAACAGTCAAGATGCATTGCATAGCCAGTGATTTATACGTACGAGTCCTCGGCATCGAGAACAGGGCAATCCTCGAATTTCAAAGGTTCAGACCATTCAACGGGAAATTGAAACCGGTCAGTCCGATGATAAAAATCAACCAAGAGGGCTGGACGAATATACAGAAGTTTGCCGACCGTATAGATGCCTGTATTGATTTGGAACAGCGAACGGAGCGACCATTACATCTAACAGATGATTATTATTTATCTTGCTCTCAATTCAACGGTAGATGGCTAATCCACCTCAGAAGCTGGTACATAAAAGACGCCGCCGATAAATTAACCCCCGGGATTCGAGGATTCGCAATGACGACCAATACTTGGCAATGTTTCCGGTGGATATTCGATGACATCAACAGTGACGTAGGGGTCATTAACGACTGTCCAGTCAACGCCTTCGACGAAGTCGATGAACCTCACGAGTCTGAAAACCCGAGACCAGCCCCTACAACGCCATCAGCGGATACAGACGCGGTTGTGATAACAAATCAGCCTAGTGAAGAAGACGAAGTCCCGTGCTATTTGCGAGATGATCATATGAACCAGATCGGAGCGCTGCGTTGTCGAAAGTGTAATCCCGGAGACTGGTTGAATTGGTGAAAACGGTATTTAATAATCGCGATGAACTGTTGAAGCGATATGAACTGATACAATGACTGAACTAAATGAACTATACGATTTACCGTACATATGTTTGCTCTATCACATTATATATACGCATGCGGAAATAATATTGTTTATATGCTTTACATACTAATTGTACACATGTTTAATGAGTATATATATATATATATATATTCTTTATCAATATATACATCCAACTTTAATATTTTGTGTTAGTTGTTTTATAATCTTCGTACTGTCTGTATATGAGATGGAACGATACCTCAAAAATGTGTTTTATAACCCTTCGAATGAGGCTAGTCTGCGAAGCGTTGAAAAGTTATACCGGAAGTGTAGTGATGCGGGCTATAATGTTAGTAGAAAATTCATTCGGGAATGGTTATCTAAGCAGGATACCTACACCCTGCACAAACCCGCTAGAAAACATTTCGCGAGAAATCGTATAATTACCGGTGGTCTAAATTGCCAACATCAACTAGACCTAGCGGATTTATCGGCCTACAGTAAATATAATGACGGCTATAAATTCTGGTTAGTTTGTATCGATGTGTTCTCTAAATTTACGCGGGTCATCCCCTTAAAAAGTAAAAACGGTCCGGCGCTCACCCGGGCGTATAAAACAATACTGGATAGCGGTGTTTCGATTACATCGGTTCAGAGCGATCGAGGGACAGAGTTCTTAAATAAACAATTCCAGGCACTCTTAAAAAGATATGGAATACATTTTTTCTAT
>JAVTVY010040861.1:0-17973 GCA_036873755.1 Hanleya hanleyi | reverse complement strand
CAATGTATTGATGTGTACTGTTATTATATACACTTCTTGACTGGTTCGGATTGGTTGAAAAAAAAAGGATCTACAGCCGAGAAATATTCACTTTCAACACAGGAGCCGCCGTCCTGTTGAACTCGAGAAGCATGGGCGACAACTCTCGTTCTTCCCATCTTCGCACAGTCGTCCTTTGAAACTATCCGTAGAGGGGAATGTCCGAGTAACTCTCCATTCCTTAAAAATAATGGAGCCGAGGCCCCGACCCACCCGCTCACCAAGGCCATGGTTTTAACGCCGATACTAGTTTAACTGTCAAAGCAGTACATGTTGTCGTGACGATGATGTCACGATAATGTGTCATTTAAGAAGGCATGAAGTTAACATTGTAAATGATGAACTCTGAATTACGCTCGCTGATTCTGCCTGGTGCGCTTGGTCTTTCATGCAGGACATTGTGCATATGGCAGTAACTCGAACTGCTCATGGTTGAAGATCGACAGATTAGTCGTTTCCGACCTGGTGTGATTCCGCCTCGATCAGTCATGCCTATGGGATGGGAGACAACCCCGTTCGAACTCTCAACTCGTAATATGCAAATCACTCACCCCATCACTAAAGTGATATGTTTATCTGCCATGTATATACGCGTTTCACAAGCATACTATCTTAGAGGAACACGAGTCCCTCATAGCTTAGTAATCTGATGTGGTATATATGCGTTATCACAACATTAGTTAATGTGTACTGGATAGTGTGCTTCTCTTGAAGCTGGTTTAGGCTCTAGCTACCTTTAGTGGGGCGGATATGTGGCAAAGTACAGGAGGATTGTGGGTTTGGTGGTAAAAGCACCAAGATTGGCACATTTGAAGTTTATTATATAGTAAACGATTTTAGATATAGGGCCAAGCTAAATTTTCTCCGTGGATGTCCGGAAATGGCAAAATCCAAGATGGCCCCCATAGTGAAGCAGATATGAGAAATAATTGTGGTAAAAGCACCAAAATTGGCGCAGTTGATGATCAGAAGGTACTTAATGATTCCAGATATAGGGCCAAGCTCAATTTTTTCTTTTATGCCCGTAAACTGAGAAAATCCAAGATGGCCATAAATCCTACATGAACATACTTATCTGAATGCAATATTATTTTCTATATGTTTTCATGAACAAAAAACATCGGGCAATCGACAGAAATACATTGCAATCATAATTATATACGAATGCGTGCGAAATAGCTGCAGTTTATGATAAAAAAAAACAAAAATTTGTCCGATCCCCTAAGCAAATATCATTCATCATATCATTCTTATTATTTTCCCAGATATAAGGCTTCCAATACCAAACTGCACCGAAAACCAACATAGATACGCCATCAAGAAACGCCACATTCAAGCAAACCAAAACAACTTATTATTATGACAAATAAATCTGTTTCTCTTCTTGCAGATGACTGATTAGAACCACCATGCCAGCGAAGAAGCGATGTAAGATTGTACACGATGACAGTCTGCAACCATCTACGTCGACAGTTGACCATTACCATATGGATTGGAGCCGTTGTGCCCTGTGCCAAGTACATTCATTAGAAGTGCTCCACTGCCCACGCAAGGTCGAAGAGGACAGAGGCTGGCGCTGGGTATGACCACGTGGGTGACATTTTTAACAAAGTTCCGATACTTAGGCGAACAGCCAATTTCTGTGGACATAGCTCTGTTAGATGATGGCGATGGAATCTCTCAGACACTTGCCAAACATAGTGCCCAATGGCACACATCTTGCCGTTTGAAATATTCTTCAAGTCGACTGGCACGACTAGAGTCGCAAACAATACCTCCATGTGAAGGTGACACCCGAGATCACACTTACGCCATGTTGCATGCGAATTTGTAACATCAAAAGGTGACACATGTTTCTTCTGTGAAGAAGGTGCAACAGAGAGTGCCCCTCTGCACGATGTTTGGCAAGTGTCTGAGAGATTCCATCGCCATCATCTAACAGAGCTATGTCCACAGAAATTGGTTGTTCGCCTAAGTCTCGGAACTTTGTTAAAATGTCACCCACGCGGTCATACCCAGCCCCAAAATGTCCTCTTCGGCCTTGCTGGGCAGTGGAGCACTTCTGATGAATGTACTTGGCACAGGGTACAGGGCATAACGGCTCCAATCCATATGGTGAAGGCCGGCTGTCGACGTAGCTGGTTGCAGACGGTCATCCTGTACAATCTGACATCGCTTCTTCGCTGGCATGGTGGTTCTAATCAGTCATCTGCAAGAAGAGAAAGCAAGAAGATTTATTTGTCATAATAATATGTTGTTTGGGTTTGTTTGATTGTGGCGTTTCTTGATGACGTATCTATGTTGGTTTTCGGTGCAATTTGGTATTGGAAGCCTTATATCTGGGAAAATAATAAGAATGTTCATATAATGGTATTTGCTTAGGGGATCGGGCAAATTTTGGGTTTTGTTCATAAACTGCAGCTATTTCGCATGCATTCGTATATAATTATGATTGCAATGCATTTCTGTCGATTGCCTGATGTTTTTTGTTTATGAAAACATATAGAAAATAATATTGCATTCAGATATGTATGTTCTTAATTGACTACGCTATGGGACTTCTTGTTATGCGTGAATCGTATGGACACAATCTGTGATGTTCACACATATAGCTGATATTGCACAAAATCGTAATGACACTTTATTTTAAATTGTTTAGTGTCTACTGATCATCAAATTGATCACATATGGACTTGTTAATATAGATATTCTGAACGCATGTCCTGAAGTTATAAAATATGATAAATTATCATATTTCTGCATCAACAAAAGCTTCCGTGTGTACGAAAATATATAAAACAACATTTTATTCATGTTTTTGTGCCATGTATTCAGGAAGATATGCCGTTTAATAGATTTTCACGACGCACATGGTGGCCATCTTGGATTTTCTTAGTTTACGGGCATAAAAGAAAAAATTGAGCTTGGCCCTATATCTGGAATCATTAAGTACCTTCTGATCCTCAACTGTGCCAATTTTGGTGCTTTTACCACAAAAGCCACAATTATTTCACATATCTGCCTCATTACTTAACTCTCCATTACGTAGAAAGCCAAGTTCGAGCAACTCTCCATTCCTTAAAAATAATGGAGCTTTGGGACATTAGTGACGGCACAAGTGTGCTTTAAAGGGATGTATCGATTACAATTATGCAGGACGAGTGCGAGGTGGGGTGCACTTGTAAAGGATCAACCCGGTTTATCTGCCATCGGGTGAGGTGTTCTTCTGAAAGAACACCGGAGCACATGCAAAGTCCATTGTCAACCGGTTGATTCCAGAAAAAGAATCCCTCGTGTTGCACAATAGAGCCAGTGTGTAAGCAAAGTTACAACATGCAGCTTCGCAAAAAGATCAAGCCCTTCAGGGTGGCACATCATTTGAGGTTGCACATCAATGACAATGCACATAATTCAAAATAACAATACATTTATTAAAAAATATGATTTCTATATTAGTGATGTTGAGGTTGGATTGAAGGAGGAACTATATTATAACTTTAAATAAAGATTACATTTCTTTTTGAAAGTAAGCTTAAACATCTCACTGCGTAGATCTGATGAATACATGTTCACGTATAGTTAGGAACAACGGGTGTGCAATTTGGAGCACGTTCTTAGTGTAACTTTGTGTGATGATAGCTAAGTGAACAAAAAATCCCGTTTCTGACAAAGCTATTAACAACGCAACAGTTGAAGTAAAGCTATCATTCCACTATGCGATGAGACACCAGCACTGTGGTAAACCCTCACATTTGTATGCAAATAAGAGAATATAATGGCAACTGTGTCCAATCATACTGTAATGCTACATAATTATGTGCACTGATAAAGACTGAGAGATCACAAACTGATTAAAACTCAGTTTTAATTAACATAGTAAGTTAAATGTGTGGGCAGAAATATAGTTCGAACAACAGCTTTAGGGTAACCAGAATTTGATAGCAAAATTGAAGGAATAGTGTCCTTCATTTAAGGCGACACGAAATTATGAACTAACAGGGGTCGGTGCTGCGGGATTCCCCCGCCAGTTATTTTGATATTGTACTTCTGAAATAAAATAATGTCATCAAACTATTAGTAAATACGTGTACTATAAAGGAATATACTGTAGTTGATTTGGTATGTATGCCTGTATATACAATGTACACTGCATCTCATACCTAATAATAGGTTAGTATCACATATAAGAGATATAAAATTGGAAATTGAAATATGATTGAAGCTCTAGAAAAATATGAGCACATGGGGTTGGGCGAAATTTAGTTTAGGAAATGGATGGTGGGGCATGGTGCCCCGAGGGCGGGACATGCTTCCATGGGTAACGCATGGATTGAATAAATGTAGGATCATGTAAGCTGCGGGAAAATATGATGGTATGGGGTCTGGCGAAGCTTAGTTTAGAAGATATAAGGTGGGGCTCGGAGCCCCAGGGGTGGGGACATGCTCCCGGTGGTAGTGGATGGGTTGAATAAGTGTTCAGGATAATCTGAGCTCCCAAACTATATGAGGGTATGGCTTCGGGAAAAGCTTAGTGTAGGAGATGTACGGTGGGGTTCGGTGCCCCAGAGATGGGGACATGCTCCACGAGGGTAGTGGATGGGTTCAGTAAGTGTAGCCAGATGAATGCATTTGGAATATATGAAAGTGCAGGGGTCGGGCTGGCCTTAGTTTAGGAGACATAGGTAATGCCGAGAAGATGTGGACAGAAACATTTTCTAAGTCCAAATCTTTAACATTTACTTGGTGCCGATGCACTTGGGTGCAATATTTGTAGCTCGATGTAAGCATCTGAGCAGGCATTAAGATCAAACTTTAACATTTCTTGGTCCTAAGGGACAAATTTCTAAGCCCAAAACTTTAACATTTACCTGGTCCTGCAGATAGATAGACAGACAGACCGACATAATTGTGGCACCTATATCGAGCTTTCCGCAGCTAAAGCTACTGGCTCGATAAAAATTAATCTTTAACTTTACTAACACCACATTTTACATAACACGTGCTGTGAGTAATGCGGCATTGAATAACAAGAGGGCTATTTTCTGCTGTTTTCGCTGTCAAAACACGAAATAAATGCGCATTGAGAGAGTTTGCCATACGCTGTAAACTTAGGTGTTAAATTATTGAACGCGTAATTGTGTTCAAATTGTTAACTTTCATGCTCAAATTGTTAACTTTCATGTTCAAATTGTTAACTTTCATGTTCAGTTTTGAGCTTTAAAATTCAAACCATTAACGCAGTTATTCAAATGCAGAACGTATTACTGAATAACTTTAACACGTATTCAAATGCAGAACGATAGTATTCTAAGTTCAAAATTGAATATGGAAGTTAATAATTTGAACACAGTTACGCGTTCAATAAGTGTTACAAGTTAGGCATTCAATAAGTTAACACCTGAGTTTACAGTGTATGAAAAACTCCCGCAAGGCCCAACTTTGTCTGCTGATCAGAAGTGGAAAAGAGGGTTTTCGTTACCATATTTCCCTGCATACATATACAACCCTTTTCTGGAGAGTAGAGGAGGCCCATGCGCACATTTTTCGACCGGTTGTCAACATGCAGGTGTGTGCGTTTGGTTTCAAGGCGTTAAAATGGCATTAGTTTGACAAAAAATCATCAATTTCAAGAAAACATTCATAACTGATCTATTTTTTTTTTAACACATTGCACAAATTTTACTTTAAATAACAGGTATTGCACAGGTTTTCTCGCAAAAACAGTGGTCATCCGAACTGTATATCTGACTCATTGACAAAAAATGTCGAGAAATTTAGACCAAATATTTATTTTTTACTTTTTTCATCCTATGAAATAACTATCACAGTGACATGACTTATCAAAGAAATAGCTTCTGCATTTGAATACCTGCGTTAATAGTTTGAATGGATAACTTGAACACAATTACGCGTTCAATAAGTGTTAAAATTTAGGCATTCAGTAAGTTAACGCCTAAGATTACAGTGTATGCTAACCTATCTCTCCATTGTTTACATGATCTTCCTAGTGATCATGGTGACGAATCATTTCATACATGGAGCATTCTACATCTTAAAACACGCATGTATGAGATTACACACTAAAAACCGGAGTGGTACAGTTAACACTTTAAGGGTATCAGCAGTGATTGATCTCCAAGTATTTGGGAGTAACGTTCATCGTTTCAACGTTGAAAACTATCAACCATTCCACGTGACAAGCAAATCGCGGGATATTTTTTGTTAGAAATTTTTATAAGATGAAGATTACAAACATTTTAGGGTCCATCGAGTTCACAGCAGACAATATTACAGGGTTAGCTACAACACTCCCGTTTCAAGAGTGTACAAACGGAATAACTAGGAATAACCATTTTAACTCTCTTTCTAGCAATAAGGTATACCTGCATTGAGAACAACAGAATAATGTAAGGATTCTGATCTTCTTTCCACGAGTAATTTGACATATATACATCTATCTTATCAATATTTGTATTGAAGCAAAATGATTCTGAAACATCTCTATATTGCCCAAAAAGTATGTCAAATCACAACTTACTTGTTCAAATGGTTTGGTTTCAATATGATAATCAATGGTTGGAAGTCCAGCCACGTCAAGCATGGTAGCTTGTTCCATTTTCGTCATAGTTGTTTCGACTTCCATGCTTATCGCTCCTGTCAGAGTAGTGGTAATTTCAGTTTTCATTTCGCACTGGGTCTCCGCTTCTGTTTCTGTGAGCAGATTTCTTTTTGAATAGGTGAAAAACTCATTCTGTATCATTGAAGCGGTATCTTGATCATCAGGTTCCACTTTTATTGATAAATCTTCCATTTTCCGTCTTCACGGAATAGCTCGATACCGGAACTGTGTAAACAAGAATAAATACATGGCAATGAGGGTCATTCAAAATCTTGAAAAGTCATCAATTGAATCTATCGATGGTGATGATGATGATGATTACAATATGCAGATAAAGCACGTCTTGGAGACGTTACTTTGATCAGATAGCGTATAGTGCTCAAAATTCACCCACTTTTCAATCCCGATGCAAGGAAGATATTGAAATTAACACGTGAATAAAAAAAATATATATATTTATATTTATTTTGTATGAAATTCTACACAATGGGAATGTAAATCGGGCTTAACCCAGAATAAGAACCCCAAACGTAGCGTCAAATTGAACAATACAACCGAAGTGATATTAGCCCAGCATAAAGTCAAATCCATCCGATAAATCAGGGGATATGAAATCAAAAATTAATATTGAGAATGGTTTGATTAATATTTTCACCTGTAGTTGGTACATTTGGAAAATAGTGGTCCAGTACTATCGTTTGACACTTGTAAGCTACTCAATTTGGTGTGGAATTTGGGTCTCTTATAGTTAACTGGATTAAGCCCGATTGACATTCCATTGCCTAAAAGTTTCTTCTTTCAATATCTAAGCGGGCGAATTTTTAGCATTACCGGTGTATATGGTCAAAGCAACGCACAAAATATTTGTTTTCTTCTTCTTCTTTCAATATCTTCCTAGTGTCGAAGTTGGCAAGTGGCTAAATTTTCATGACCATACTCTATGCCAATGAGAAGAAATTGCCAAGAGACTGACAAGGTGTGGGAAAATTTGTATTATCGGTAATCAGATTTTCGGAGATAAATCCCCCCTTAATAGACATAGTGTTCACTTGTAATGTTCAACGAATCGATGAAGATGTTTATACTGTGCAATGAAGGAGTAAATGAAGCATATATCCAGGTCAAATAGTAATCTCAACCAGGCAACTTGTTCCCGCAAAAGCTGAATACAACTTTCGTCCAGTGAAACAACGCAACTCCTGTGACTGAAAACTGCTTGAAAATTCGAAATTAGCAGAGCACAAACCATCAAATCTGACCTGTTTTTTCTTGGTAGGATATAATAGAGGCAATATATCTCCATTAAATTCCATATGTCATGGTATCAAAACGACGGCAATTTTAGCTGATATAAGTGAACAGTTTTGTTGAAATAATAATTATACTTTAGTGTGACAGAAAAACCATTATTATACATTAGGCCTACAATTAGTATTCCTTTCTGTACAGGTTGCACAATCCACAAAGATCGCAAGGCTAAACCTCAGTGTAGAAATTGATATGTAAATTATCTACGGGGGCTCACAATACGGGCAACTGAAATCAATGGGGGCAATGAAAATTTAGCCTGGTTTATTTCTCGTCATGATTGTGAATGAGCATGGTGTATTTCCAAGACAATGCATGTTTATTCTACCTAGAGCACAGGTATTGGCTGGGCTGAAGAAGAAATGACATGTAGATCAGTTTTAGACGGACGAAGGTGAATTCTTGTTGCGCCTTGTTAACTGTAACACACTGCACCCCTCTCTCTCTCTCTCTCTCTCTCTCTTTCAGTTTAATTCTCATTCTAACCCCGCTATGCTTACTTCTTCAGCAAAATCACTGATTCATTTTTCAACTAGAATTTCCTTCCTTTCAGTGAATAATTCACGGTGTTTATGGCATGACGCGTTCATGTAACTTGGCTTTCGAATCTCTTTTCTTCTGTTTCGTCTTCTCATTCAGTATTGCTCGCCACAACAGATCGAACTCCTGCCGATTAATAGGAAAAGTGTGACTTTTCATAGACCGGGAACGCGGACTGCGCAATAACCCGTCAAACTAAAATCCAGGATCTGTAGCTATAGCAAAGAACCAAACAATAATCAGATATTATACAGTTATGTGATTCCAATGAGGTGAATACGATGTGTTATGGACCAGAGAAAACCGATATTCACCGAGGCCGAGGTGAATATTGGTTTTCTCTGGTCCATAACTAATCGTATTTACCGAATTGGAATCACATAATTGTTTTATTATATGAAACAATCAAAATACGTTTGAATTTGCATTGGCTGGATGAAATATATATGGGGAAAGATGATTATTCTGAACTTTTTCATTAGATATATCTCCCCATCAAGCATGTTGGAACGGGACGTCAGCCGCACAACGGGTGTTCGAAATGACGTCATTCGCGCGACCGGCTTCGGCAGTGACGTCAACAAAAGTTATATTCACCGGTCGGTGAATATAACATTCTGGCAGGTGAATATAGCTTTTTGTGAGATATCACATGACCGCCAATGGACCAATCACACGGGATATATAATACAGTGAAACATACCGCCAAAACTGGACATTTTAATATAGAAACAAATAGGAAATCATTGGTACAAGTAGTCCTAAAATGCTATTTGTAACAAATTTTGAAGATCCTTCTATCAAAAGTTTGATCTTGTTTTCCGGTAACGATAGCTGGCAAATTTCATAACATCTTCAAACATCTTTTATTCCTCTACTATCACGGATCTTGGTTTTGTATCAAAATAACCAGAACTTTTTGTGTAGCGTGTATGTGCCGAGTAGTAGCTCGCCGATATCAGCGGAAAATTTCGATCTTTTTAAAAACTTTTCCCATCCACAAGTTCCGGTTAAATATCGGACCGATTTAATCCCTGGTTATATCGGTTTTAATGCCAGTATGGAGATTAATATCAGTGCGGGAGAAGTGAACATCAAGCCCACTGAAGACAAACTATCTTTGGTGTCGGCATAGGTGATGTCGGCTGTCACAATAACATTCAGATTACACTCACTTCCATGTAATAAATACCGGTAATGCTTCTCGTTTTCGATATTTGTGTTATATGTGAATGAATCCATGTATACCGTATTTCTATCTAAACCATCACGGACTGGACTTCAGCGAGAAGGAGAGAATGAATGTTTAAGGAATGTAAAACTCTCGGAGCTGTAGAGAAAAGGAGGGGTATAGAGATGGCGATGGCGGCCATTCTAATCTTTTGGTCCATGAACAATATCTTGAATCAGGTGTATGTGACGGAGCAACCATATCCTCGCATGGTCCATGTATATTCCTTTTCTTTTTTGTTTGGGATGGGGTTCAACTTCCGTATCGGTGACTTTTACGTTGTGACTCACTGCTGACGTCTGTTGGCCATAAATCCATGGAATTTGAGGCCGTAACAGAGTTGACACATAATAAACATGCGTCAAACGATCTAAATCTGAGAGAAGATATCTGTGCTATTTTTAGCCGGGCTTTGGTGATGATGGGTTTTTCAAATCACTCCTCGTCCGTGGTCCGACGTCCGTCGTCCGTCGTCAGTCATCTGACCGCAAACAATTCTTGTTATCGCGATTGATCAGGAACTACTGCATTGATCTTTGTCAAATTTGGTACACAGGTTCCCCTCGGGATCTAGTTGTGCAAGATACCTTTTCTGGCCCGATTTGCATTTCCAATATGGCCACCAGGCAGCCATCTCGGATTTCCCCCATGAAACTTTATCGCGATTTCTAAGGAGGTACTGCATGGATCTTTCTCAAATTTGGTACACAGGTTCCCCTTGGAGTCTAGTTGCGCGAGATACCTTTTCTGGTTCGATTCGAAAATCCAGTATGGCCAACAGGCAGCCATCTTGGATTTCCTCACAAAACTTTGTAATCCCGATTTCTCAGGAACTACTATGTGAATCTTTCTCAAGTTTGTTACACAGGTTCCCATTGGGGCCTAGTTCTGCAAGATACCTTTTCTGGCCCGATTCGACAATCCAATATGGCCACCAGGCGGCTATTTTGTACTTTCCCATGAAACTTCATTTTCGTGAATTTTCAGGAACTACTTCATGGATCTTTGTCAGATTTGGTATACAGATTCCTCTTGTAGTCTAGTTGTGCAAGATACCTTTTTTGACCGATTCCTAAATCCAATATGGCCGCCAGGGGGCCATCTTGAATTTCCGCTTATAACATTGCTATCGTGAATTCTCAGGAACCACTTCATGGATCTTTCTGAAATCCGGTACACATTTTGTGCAAGATACCTTTTTTGGTCTGATTCAAAAATCCAAGTTACGCTTAAAATCATACGGTATTCCCGTGTTGTGATGTTGCATCACAATAGTCGGCGGATTCAACGGGGGCATATTCTATATATTGAGTATAGAAAATATCCCTACCTTCACATTTTATATCGAGGAGTTCAAATGATTCCGAATTAAAACGTATCTCTTCAATTTTTATATCAGTTTACTTTAGTCCATGCCGCTGCAAGTGAACCGCTCCACGGTTTCGTCTGCCGAAAGTTCGGCTACACTCTTGTGACGCAACATCACAGCTCGACAACTGTAGACTACTGCGTGTGCGATCCAATTTAAGGGAGATAATTAGGATTCAGATACTTCCAAAGTTTTAACATTAATGCACGGACCCCTTCAGTATTAAGTTGTGTACCATCTTTTTTATTTTCGAGCATGGTATCTTGAAAGAGATATCTCAAACCAGCCCAGTAAACTGGACGGAATTAGCATTCGTTCCTAATTATAAATTCTTATGTATGTTTCATACATGTAGCTCATGCCAAAGTGTCAAAGAGAGATGTCTTCGCTTCCAGTACCCAATGATGACACGTGCAAAAAAAAACTACAAAGCGAAGACGAAGGATCCTCATGACATTCACTTCCAGACTAACTTTGTTCATTTCACTTGTACTATAAGAACCGACATTAAGTACTGTTTCTTAAAATATTGAAAATCGTGAAACTTATAAAGATAATATATTGGTGTTTTCCAAGTTTCTCTCAAATTCGAAATTCTGCAAACAAAATTGCAAATCAATCGTTTGCTCTTATCAACAATGGACTAAAAGATTCTCTTGTCATCAGCTTACAATTATCGGGCAATGGTGGGCGCCAATAGCCTTCGGGATCTCTCGTTTGTTTATACTTCTTCAAAACGTTCTCTCTTCCACAGCGAACATTCCAAATCTCACTCCTGCAGTGAAAATAGGCAATAAATGCTACGTTCTGGTAACATATGATTGATATGGAAACTAGGAACAAGAATAATAATTGAAGATTTTTCGGTTCTCTCCTCCCAGGGTAAAAAAATCTAGTGACATTTATTTATGTTATTCTGACGTGTTTTCTTGTAATGATTGCAACTCAAACATAGCTAATATTTCGTACAAACTACAATGTTGGGCCCTGGGGACACGCCAAAATAGCTAATTTAGGAACTATAAAACAGGTAAATTTTGCCATTAAACATTATTTAAATGCAAAGAAACTGGTGATCCAGTGAGATGCTAATGTACCATGCAATTAAATTTAAAATTGTTGGAGAAAACTATTCCTTAGATACATCGGCAAAAATATAGGCTTTTTGGAAAATTGCTCGTAATTTACTGTAAAATGTTCAGTGACTATTGTGAATTTACAGTCAATAACTGTTGAATAAAATTAAATATTTCGCATTATTTAACAGTAGGTTAGATTGGGGTACAGTGGGACATGGGGCACAGTGGGACAAGCCGTCTAGCTCCTAACTAGTGTATAAGGCGTAAATTGAACAAATAGCGCCTCACTGCGCATGCGCAGAACCTGTGGTGACGTCACAATTGGTTGTGTGCGCATGCGTGTGTGTGTGGATGGTGGGTGCTGGGTACAAGATGGCGGCGTGTGTGTGGATGGTGGGTGCTGGGTACAAGATGGCGGCGTGTGGATGGTGGGTGCTGGGTACAAGATGGCGGCGTGTGTGTGGATGGTGGGTGCTGGGTACAAGATGGCGGCGTGTGTGGATGGTGGGTGCTGGGTACAAGATGGCGGCATGTATGGATGGTGGGTGCTGGGTACAAGATGGCGGCGTGTGTGGATGGTGGGTGCTGGGTACAAGATGGCGGCGGCATGTGGGTGGTGTGAGTGAGTGCAAGAATGTATTCATCCGCGGTGATGCAGTCATGTTCGGCGGTGATTCGGTCTCGGGAAAGCTTCCAAGTGGAGAAAAAGCAGTCCCTAGATAAAATGGTCCGATGGGGTCGGAGTGAGATATCAAAGTGAAGCTTAGTGAGGGGGCATCTAATGGGCTGGGTGTGGGATGAAAGGTCAGCATTGTAGCATGCGCGGTGGCCGAAGGGTATGAAAGCCTTTTTGGAGCTAGGGATTGACTACTGGTCCAGTGGGGTCGAGTGAGGTATCAATGTGAAGCATTCATGAAGGGGCATCTAATGGGCTGGGTGTGGGGTTGAACTATCGGCATTCTGCGCATGCGCGGTGGCCGAAGGTTATGAAAATAGCCGTGTTGGAGCCAGGGGAGTTACTCATGGTCCAATGGGGTCGAGTGAGGTATCAAAGTGAAGCTTATGTGAAGGGGCATCTGATGGGCTGGGTGTGGGGTTGAAGTATCGGCATTCTGCGCATGCGCGGTGGCCGAAGGGTATGAAAATAGCCTTTTTGGAGCTAGGGGATTGACTACTGGTCCAGTGGGGTCGAGTGAGGTATCAATGTGAAGCATTCATGAAGGGGCATCTAATGGGCTGGGTGTGGGGCTGAAATATCGGCATTCTGCGCATGCGCGGTGGCCGAAGGGTATGGAAATAGCCGTGTTGGAGCTAGGGGATTGACTACTGGTCCAGTGGGGTCGAGTGAGGTATCAATGTGAAGCATTCATGAAGGGGCATCTAATGGGCTGGGTGTGGGGTTGGAATATCGGCATTCTGCGCATGCGCGGTGGCCGAAGGGTATGGAAATAGCCGTGTTGGAGCTAGGGGATTGACTACTGGTCCAGTGGGGTCGAGTGAAGTATCAATGTGAAGCCTAGGTGAGGGGGCATGTAATGGGCTGGGTGTGGGGTTGAAATATCGGCATTCTGCGCATGCGCGGTGACCCAAGGGTATGGAAATAGCCGGTTTGGAGCTAGGGGAGCCACTGATGTACCGATGGGGTCGAGTGAGGTATCAAAGTGAAGCATTCATGAAGGGGCATCTGATGGGCTGGGTGTGGGGTTGAAGTATCGGCATTCTGCGCATGCACGGTGGCCGAAGGGTATGGAAATAGCCTTTTTGGAGCTAGGGGATTGACTACTGGTCCAGTGGGGTCGAGTGAGGTATCAATGTGAAGCATGCATGAAGGGGCATCGGTTGGGCTGGGGGTGGGGTTGAACTATACCGTTTAGGTGTATTGATGATAATAAAATTTAAAGATCACATGTCCAACACATACTCACATAATGAAAGCAAGAATCGAACTTGCGACCCCTCGAGATGAAGGATACCCGTCCAGGTTTCATTTTTTGAGGTGTACTGAAATGCTCTCTCTAATTTATGCCACGGTATCTATTTTTACATCTAGGTTGAAGATTTATATCGACACTGCTACACACTTTTCGAGATGTGTTTTCACTTTCGATGAAAGCACAAAACAGTCTAAAATGAGTCTAAAAAAAATTCACCTACGCTAATATTTTCTAGTGTTTTGTAGAATATAGATTCGCGTTCATTTCTATTTCGTCAAGAAAAAATGTTTTGTAGAATATAGATTCGCGTTCATTTCTATTTCGTCAAGAAAAAATTTTCATCTCGAAAATTGGCAGATTTAAATGTTCTCTCTCATTTTATGACACGGTATCTATTTTTACAGCTGTCAACTGTTATGGTTTGGTCACAATGTTGCCATTTTCTCCCCTATATTTAGCGTCCACAAAAAGAAGAGTATATTACAGCAATTATGTTCAAGAAAACACCCCGCTAGAAAATTGTCTTCAAATTGTCTGTTGTTGTGGGAGTATAAAAAAATCCTGGTCAACAGGGGCGCGTATATTTCGTGCGACGCTATGTTGCCAATGCATTGAAATTTGAATAGGTTGTCTGCATGGGTTTCAACGCAAGTATAGTACTAAAGTCTAGCTTACCTGATAAAAGAGTTTAGTCCAGATGATCTGGGGCTGTTTTTTTCCTAGGTGGGTATAACACACCATGAAGCCTTCATCACGATGCATTCGTATGCTAAAAAAATATGGGTATCACCACCAATCTCATTTCCATATATATTTTTTCGAAACTCACAGATATTTCCATCGGTAAATCCGGTGTTCAGTATACCACGTGGATGAAATGATTTCGGCCAACGGCACATACACACATGTTTCCTGGCTCTTCCTGGTGTTAAGCCCGGCGCACACGAGAGATATCAGCAGTTTCAAGAAATTGATTTCAGTTCCCGCATAACGTCTTCTTCAAGTCCATTTTGAAGAGTCGAACGTATGAATCGAGTGAAAATAACATGCGATTCATTGGCCTGTCCGGTAAAACTGCTGAGCTGTTGGCTTGCGTTCGCCGCACACGCTGAGGATTTGGCCTCGCGAGGTGTGGTGCGGGTCGGGGGGCGGGAGTTTTGCACTGATGAAAACCAATGTCGTCCTCTCTCACGAAACCAAACACAAAATTGACAAATTATACGGACTGCCACGATAAGCGAATGTATGCAACAAATAGCGTTCCGTACTGCAGATGTCCGATAAAATCCCTCCAGTCAAGGGGGGAGGGGGGGAGTGTTACAGAATGTTGATTCCACAAAACCTGTTCGGTGGCCTACATCATCGTTCAATCGCTGCTTATAAAGGCTGCGTTCAGCTCACCAGAACTGTATACACTTCGAAATCTGTGAAAGAATATCAATTTTCACGTTTCCTGTCTGATATCACACAAATTTATGCGTCCGCTCGAACACAACACAGCACACTCCCTCGATTACAGTCCACGTTTGACGGGTACATGCAGGCGATGAATGATGCAGAGTTTCGTCACATTATTGATCTCAGCGGACACCGAAAGGAAGAAAGTTCCGTTATAAACTGCGACAGAGAATGTTCCCCAGCTCAGAAAACAACACAATGATCAGTGAAATCGTCCTCCGTATGCCTACCTGGGGCGCGGTAAAACAGCAAGAAAATTGTAACAAACGCTAACAAAATGGCTGCTCAAGGTCAATTTGCCCGCATAATAACGCCGTTCAAACCACAGCGCCATCTATACGCTTTGGTGCAAGGGAGACAACTCGGACTAGACCAATTCCCAGGCGAAGATGATGTCCGCTATATTTGGCCTGTATGGGTATAGGGGTGGTCGGTTTTTTTATGGCTTTTACTATGAGCTATGAGGTTGATCATGTAGAATACGATGGAAAAAACTATGAAAGTACCGGGTAGGCTTGTATATAGATCCATATAGATCCATATAGACCCATATACACTCATATACTGGGATATTAGTATGTATAAATCCATACGGGGTGGACATGTTGGAGTCTAGGTGGAGCACTAGTGGCCCGATTGGGTAGAGTGAGGTCTTATTTTAAAGCTCTCGAGGAAATAAATAAATAAATAAATAAATAAATAATAAAAAAAATCAAAAAAATCGGCGAGTAGTAGACGAAGGGAAAATTGGAAAGTACTGACCATGCCCCAGAATACTTCATATGCATATCACGGCCTTAAGGCCTATGTAAGATGTAATCTACTTCACAGTTTAGTAGTATAAAAAGCGCAAGTCCTATTGACCTTGCCCCTTCCAAAGAAATAAAATCGGCTCTATTTTACAGGAGTATATACGCAGGTCACGTGGGTTGTCACGTCACTTCCGGGTTTTCACTAAACACTACCTCCAAACATAGAAGAGTTCCAATTTTTTCCCTTAGACGTCCGTATGTTCATCCTCCAAACCCACAAGAGTTCCAATGTTCAACCGCCGGGGTGTTTTCCCGCCCCAGCGCCCCGCAGCGCGCGCGCGCGCGTCATCTCGCGTCATCCCCGGCAGTGCGCGCGCGCGCGCGGACGCGGGTCAAAAGGTCAAAGGGTCACCTCCAGGTCAGACGGTCCAATGTCCAATGAGACAATGTTGCGGCATCGCTATAGTCAGAGCTTGAGCACAAAAAAGGGGATTCTAGATGAACCTGGGAAAGATGGGCAGTTCCATTTGGACTAATCAGCGGTCGAGAAAAAGAGCCAATCAGCGGTCGAGAAAAAGAACCAATCAGCGGTCGAACAATCAGCCAATCGAATTGGGGTATTCACGGTGTGCTTTCGCTGACGTCCGCGCCTACATCTGGGTTCTTGTACACCCGGATAATGTTTTTCTGGACATGGATGGGTTACCTTTGGCTCCAATCTAGGCCACTGATTGGCTAATACGGTGTTCAAAGCCACTTTCATGCATTATGCTCATAGAACTTATAGTCATAATCTATACGTGTTGGACGAGTCTCTTCACTCACCGTATACACGTACCTCAATGAAATGCCCGCTCCAAACCTAGACCAAAGACACGTGCTTGGTCTGTAGGCTGATTTCATTGGCTCTCTATTTTTACTATAGTGCTCTTGCATTCTAACCTTGATGGGTTACCTAGAACTTATAGTCATCAACATAATCTATACGTGTTGGACGAGTCTTTTCACTCACCGTATACACGTACCTCAATGAAATGCCCGCTCCAAACCTAGACCAAAGACACGTACTTGGTCTGTAGGCCGATTTCATTGGCTCTCTATTTTTTACTATAGTGCTCTTGCATTCTAAACTTGATGGGTTACATTTTGGCCCCATCCTA
The DNA here is from genome assembly GCA_036873755.1 of Hanleya hanleyi. Classification (NCBI taxonomy): domain Eukaryota; kingdom Metazoa; phylum Mollusca; class Polyplacophora; order Lepidopleurida; family Hanleyidae; genus Hanleya; species Hanleya hanleyi. The sequence goes on along the minus strand of JAVTVY010040861.1, from coordinate 484 downwards.
CACCACTGATTTCAGTTTGACTGAATCTCCACATTGGGCATTGATGCATTAGGAATAAAACACACAAGACAGGGTTTTTTGGTGAGATCTCATTTTTTTTTTTTAATTCAGTGAACAACAACAACGTGAGAACAACCACGTGAAAACTCAAGCCCAGAACAAGGGGCTTGTAATTAACTGAAGCCCAGAACAAGGGGCTTGTACATTGAAGCCCAGAACAAGGGGCTTGTAAACTTAAGCCCAGAACAAGGGGCTTGTCATTAACTTAAGCCCAGAACAAGGGGCTTGTCATTAACTTAAGCCCAGAACGGGGCTTGTACATCGCGGTCCTCGACCTTGGGGTACTCGTCAAACATCTGTACGATGGTAGATAAGGCTCTTCCCCGGCATCGATGGTACAGGTAAAACAAACAATATTGTCCACACACGCTACTGGTCAGGCTTTGCAACGTTTGACTGTTCCAACACCACGTCTCTGTGCCTT
>JAVTVY010040860.1:0-17920 GCA_036873755.1 Hanleya hanleyi | reverse complement strand
CTTGGAGATGAAAGCAGTCATCCTAGCGTTGAAACAGTTTCTCCCACTCTTGCGGGGGAAGAGTTGTTCTGGTAAGGTCGGACAGCTCAACAGTACATAAACAAGCAGGGTTTCAACCAGATCCAGATTCAACCAGGTTTCAAGCAGGGTGAGACCAGATCCCCCCAGCTATGTTTCATGACCTGGAAGCTATTCCAGTGATGCATAATGCATCAGGTGACCCTGCGAGCGGCGCATATTCTGGGCATCAGGAACGTGCTTGCGAACTGCCAACAAAGAGTTCATCCAACCGAATGGCAGCTGAACGACTTGGTACTCCGACAAGTCTTCTTTCAGTGGTCGACCCCTCATGTAGACATATTTTCCAGGAAGGACAACAAAAAGCTCCCAATATATGTGAGCCCGTTTCCGGATCCATCGGCACAAGCCGTGGTCAGGAGTGTTCGCTTACGTGTATCCTCCTCCCATGGTTCTCAAGAAGATCGACAACAAGAATTGCCGAGTCATTCTAATCGCTCCTTTCTGGCCAACATGATCATAGTTCACGAGTCTCCTCGACCTTGTCGTAGACTACCCACACATTCTGCTGGACCGCCCAGAACTCCTCACACAATGCCGGCGGCATCGAGTTCATGATAACCCAGAGATGTTCAAGTTAACTGCCTGGAATCTGTCATCGAATCCCGATGTAGAAGGCCCTCCACCAGACGGTTTTATAACACTAAACTCAGTCTGTTCTCGAACTGGTGCAAGAGAAACAATAAGAATCCCTCTCGAACAACTCCGGGAGAAGTAGCAGACTTTTTCGTATATTTATACGAAGAAAAAGGACTACATCCAGTCACTATATCGGGTTACCGGTCTGCCATAGTGACAATCCACCCTGCTTTTCGCGACGGGTCTAAGGTTACGCAGAGCAAACCATTAGATGACCTGATCAAAGGTATGTTCCACCTACGACCTCGGGTAAAGAAACTTTCCTACTGCATGGAATCTCGAATTGGTCCTAAATGCAATTATGAGACCACCTTTCGAGCCCATGGGTCAGGCCAGCTTTAAGATCTTGACAATTCCTCGTCGCTGTGGCGTCCGCTCGGCAGAGATCTGAGATCCATGCTCTCTCCGCTGAGAAAGATCACTTACGTTTTACGGGCTAAGGTCTGCTACTTCAGCTGCGGGCTGATTTTGTGTCGAAAACGGAGACTATCAAACATGGCACAAAACCATTGGTTTAGCTGACCTAGGTAAGTTTTCTCCCGACGATAAATTCTTATGTCCGGTGTGTGAAGTACAATATGGAAGCTACCAAACATCTTCGAACTTCAGACAACCATTTGTGGATTACCCATCAGATCAATAACCACAAACCGGCTTCCAAAGACATCATTGCTCGTTAGATTGTTGAAACCATTCAGATGGTCTATGCAGCTGCCCAGACTAAGGAATTTGTTTTCGCCAAAGCTCATGAGACCAGATCGTTAGCCACTTTGGAAGCATTATTTAAGTGAGCTTCACTTAGTGACATCATGGACGTTGCTCAGTGGAGATCTGAGGCTACTTTTATCAAGTATTATCTCCTGGACCCTTCTACGTCGACATCTAGCATTGAAATGGCTACTCTCACTAAAAGGCTGAGCAATGCCGCGCACACTATTCCGTTACCTTTCGTTAGAAAGTGCGTTTCCACCACCTTTGACTTGCACCAAGGTGGTGCCCCCCTCGAGTTATCAGGTAACAGAGAGGCCTGGGTTACATATCAATTACACCTCGTACACTCTCAATATTGATGCAGGTATTTACCTTTTTTGTCTGTGGTTAGCCAACCCGCCGGGGTTCCCACAAATTCTAGGGTTCCCCATCAGTATTGCATAATATTAATTATTATGCACAAGATAAGTATAAGGTGTCTTGATATAGAATGAGAAGGGTTTTTATAACCGCTCATTTTATGAAAGACCCTTATACTTACCTTGCGATCCCGCCTCCCACTCACACTGTTAATCAAAGACTGGGGGAGGTACATGTACATAAATGTTATTGTATTGACATGCTATGCTTGTTGTAGAATCAAACTGAGGTCTAAAGTTTTGGCGGGTAATATGTGTATATTTTTTGACTACAAAACAGTGTTTGAATTTCGCTAACGTCATCTACCTTGACAGATGTGACGTTAGCAACAGTTTTATTTCACTTTCATCACTTATTATTCCCATCTGCCCTAATTTTTTCTAGCTAGTCAGAAGTGGTCAGTTAATGAAAAGTATGTAAGGGTTATGTCTGATTCATTTTTACCCCTTGGCCATTTTGGCCACGGAGTATTGTCGTCGCCATGTACGTCTGTCCGCACGTCCGTCCGTCCATTACCGCATTTTAGGCAAAACCGCTTAAGAAACAACCACGAAATTTATGTAGTGCTAAGCAGAGTTCGAATTTGGCACCTGTCCGTCAGTCCGAGACTGGTAAAAAATCAAACGGACTGGTGTGAGTGACTGAACAACAAGTCCGTCGGACTGGTAACAAAAAAGCTCTCCGTTCATTGTGTAAACTATTTCTCTGGATATCTCCGCACAATTTGTAAAGAATGAAAAACGAAATGTCTGTTTTCGGTTACCCGACCGAGTCTAAATAAATCGTGTGAGTCTAAAACAATTTCCAGCAAATTCCAACGAAATCACGACCACGGCCGCATTTTACGACAACAACAACAGCCGTAAAGTGGTGCGAACATTGTCAGCAATTACCGTAAAGTGTGACTGTAATGCAGCATGGCAATGCAGGCTGGCGATCTTTTCAGAAAATAAAGCTCCCAATTCCAGGTCGGGAATCGAGAAATCAGCAACATGATTATGCTTCAGTCGACCTGATCATGTTTACCAGGACAATTTTAAACATATTCTCCATCAACTTCGAAAGAAATCTACTGATTGTTTTGGCTTGAAATGGCGTTTGTTGAAGCAGTGTTTTTCGCGATGACACGTGCAGTCAAAGTCGCTGTCGAAGTCTAGCCGACGGGGTTTGTCGTCTGTGATTATCTTCACACGCGCTCAAGAAATGCACAATTATTAATTTCTTATTTAGTAGCAACCATCACAGAGCACAAAATATTCATGATGACAAATGTTCCCACATCATCTTTTATTTAATATTAACGGACTAGTAAAAATATTTACGGACTGGTTACATTTTTGGCTCACCAGTCCGGTGGACTGGTTCAAATTTTTCTTAAATTCGAACCCTGTCAGATAATAGCGATCCTGGCGGCTGGGCGGTGGTTATTACAGAGAGTTATCGTCCGCTACGCGTCCAAGCGAAACGATCAGCCAGCCCACTCAGCTGTGCCTAGCAGACGATAGAAGTGGTATGAAACGGAAATAAAGACAAAGGCGATCCTAGCGGCCAAGGCCGGAACCCTGTAATGTGCAACTCCCGCATTGAGCAATCTCTGATTGCTTCCTTCCTGTGTTTGCAGGATATGTGGTCAGTGCCCCGTGCTTGTGCAGTGTGAAGATCCTCTATGTTTCGCATATATTTTCATGAGTTAATATGGCCCTTTTTTCTTCAAATCTTTGTGAATTGGGAGTTGTCCGGGCTGGATCTCGGTTAATATTGTATGGACAAGTGTGAAATTTGCATGATATGCCCACTTTGTGCAGCGTGAAATTTCTCTGCTGTCGGTTATATTTTAAAGAGTTATGGCCCTTTGTTTATCAAATCTAAGTGAATGGTATATATTTTATTTGTCCAGGCTGGATCTCAGTCCATAACCGATTTAGACCAGGAAAATGGCTATGTATATGTTACATGGTTCGCACACTACCTTGAAAATCTTGAATTGCCTTGAAAATGACAATTTAAAATTCAAGGCCTTGAAATGCCTTGAAAAATGGGAAATCGGGCCATGTACCTTGAAAAGGCCTTGAGAATGGGAATTCTTAGCATGTTGTTGTCAATTCTGTGAAGTTGAGAGTTGTGAATGAATGTTGAATCGCCCTTTGTCATCCGTTAGCAAAAATAAGCCCCGATTATGACCGTAAGATTATTTTCTCAAATGGTTGTTACACTGTGTAAAGGGAGACTATCCACGGTATACAGGTTCTCCTTGGAAATCAGAAACCTCACTTGAAGTATGCTCTCGTAAGTGAGCAGAGGGTTCCCGACTGTTTGAATCTCGGTCACCGCTTCTGTGCAATGAATATGTCACCTGATCACGTGGGCCTGCTATATGGCGAACCCTCAGATTTCCATTGAGTTTCCATGCCGAATAAATATTTTTCGGGTTTCCGACAGGTCCAGCAGAACGAAGTGGTTTTTGAAACTTGTTTCGTTTTTGACATTGAACATCATCTGCTAAATACAAATTGTGGAAATGGTGTGCCTTTTCAATACAAATTGGCTAAAGGATGACAAGTATATAAGGACTGGCTTTGCCAGCATGCAGATAAACGCAAAGCTGTGTGTGCCGTGTGTATTAAAGAAAGATATTAACGTCGGCAAAATGGGCGAGTCAGTCTCGACTTCCCACATGCGTGGCAAAACACATATCAGCGGTATGGAAAATTTAAGACGGAGCACGAGGACCAGTAGCCCAATTACAGACTACATGTACAAGGCTCAGAGAACGCCACATGGGTGACGGTGTGTAAATAAATAAGCTATCCACAAGACATCATGTACATTTGAATGTGACAGAAACAGACTATCACACATCTTTAACATAAATGGGATTTCATAGGCAGCATATCGTCAATGCATGACAATGTTATGTATGAACAATAATATCTCAGCAAGACATTAGTAAAAGTCTATGTATCATTGGATACTGGTTGTGAAAAAAACGTAAGAAAATTTGTCTGTATTCCTTTATTAGATAAAAAGTGTATACCTTGAAAACAGGAATTATTACCTTGAAAAGACCTTGAAAAGGTCTTGAAAACTGGGGCCTCCAAGGTGTACGAACCCTGCGTTTATAATAGAATATGCCGTATGTGTAATTACACAGAATAAGCAGTCTGGCTTATGTATGTCCATTGAGAATGCAACAACACATTAGTCATCACAAAACAAAGATTTTGTTTCTTCCACATTCACAGCCATACAAAAATGGGAGCAATTTCCAAACCTGCTCTTTGAAAATTGATTGAAAGCCGCCATCAAGCTGTGTCCAACAGGACTGCTATCGTTTTGCAAGCAGCAAATGATCACCAGTTGGTGTACAAATTCTTTGCCATTCTCTCCTGATTCCATTCCTACCTCTTCTTCAGGTGCCCATGTAGTAAATTATGTTTTCAACTTTTCAATGTGTATCATCTGTTGTTTACTCCACAGTTGGTCCTTTCAGTGGACAATGGCGGGGGTATCATCACAAGCACATATGAAGCATTTGTCAACAATGAGCTGTGTGATGGAGGCTGGCATAAAGTACAAGGTATGACAAGATGTGAAGCACAGACCCGCAAAACTGGGTTTGTTACCGGAGAGATTAAACTGGAATGAACTTGGCTTAACAGCATTGACAAATAATAAGTTATTTGCGCTGAAAACTTACCTCACTTCCACTCTTTGCATTTCTTGTTTCACATGAAATCATCTAGTAAGAATTTTGAATAACACAGTTCTCTCCCCTGCTAATCACCTGACTGCTCACTTACCCATAATTCCTCCTTCTTGTTTCCTACTGCTGTGGGTCAGGAAGTAAAATTGTCAGCTCCGTGAAAATTGCCTATTCCTAGCGAAATCACTAGCAGTTGGATTACCTCAGACGTCTGATATTCTTCAAGAAGTCCTTTGGGAAGTATTCTATACGTTATCAGCGAAATTATGGCTCAAAATATGTCTCAAATATCATGTATGTCTTGTGGTGGTGACAAGCCTGTATATGACCTTCACTCCACGTGTCCCCAATGTTGCCAGGGAAGAGTATGTACGTGGGACACGGCCTGTGAGGAATGTATTGTGTGGGCGCCCGGCATATTCCCAGTGTATCTGGCCGGGTCACTGGCAGCTATTGAGGAAAATAAAGCCGTTATGTCTACCAATCTTGCCAATGAGACGTATGTAGCTATGTCTCCACGTACCAGCGTGGTCGAGGAGACTAGGGGGTTTGTAAGTTCGCCAGCTCGGTCTACTCTAGTCAGTTAGTTGAACGTAAATAAAGATAAACAAACGCCCCCTCCCGCTCACGATTCTTCCATTTCAGACCAGGCGAAGGGTCAATCAGGTAAGAAACCGACCCGGGTTGTACAAGTGGAAGGGACAATCGAAGATGTGGAATCCGGCACTACTACGACTGTGGAGGTCGAGCTTCCGATCGAGCGGACGCCTGGATATGACGATGAAGGGAAATCGGTAACGGAGCCAGGCTTAGCGTGGGAAAGCCGGTCAATTCCGATCTCTCGATCGGATTCGACTTATGACTATGAAAACTTGGGCAATGCTAGTGAGGCGCCTAACGTTAAATTTTCATTTGGTTCCGGGATTGGGAGATTGCCTTCCTCAACGCTGTTGAGGCCTGGACTTTCCGGTTGTTCTATAACATCTACTAACACTGGAACGACTGGTTTGTCTAACTTCTCCCAATCTGCTTCCGGTTTCTCTGGTGGCCTTCCTCGTCCCCCTGCCGAGACGTTTGTCACTTCGAGAGCCTTCTGGGCCACCAGAGATTGAGGTTCCCACAACAACGGCAGTATGGTATGTATGCAGGTACCTATGATATGCCAAATTTTTTACCTGCCTCTGAGATGCGGTATAGAGACCCCTCTTAAGTAGGTCAAATTATGCGGCATCCGGTTGCTAGTTTGACTTCGCCCTTCTGCTTCCGGTGGTATTCGAGGTACGGGACCGGCTATGCTACGTATGATGCGTCCTCCTATACGTGCTTCCGGGTTACGACCTCGTATGCCAGTTCACCGACCATTACAATGGCCGTGCTCACGGTCATTTGTAAGGTCCCAGAGTGTGAACACACCCCGTCAGGCCCAGCTTCCGGTGCACTCTCAAGTGACGGATCCTACGTTGGCTGCTATTCTGCGCGGAATGGAACAGCAACGTGAGGAGATGAAGGAACTGAGAGAGATTATGACCAGCCAAATAAGGAGCGGTATGCCGCCGCATCCGGTTTTGGCTGAACAGTCTAGGCAACCGGAAGCAAGATTGACTTCCATTACTCCTCGTTGGCAGGAAGCCCCGGAAGCTATGGAAGTGGATAGGGACCAGTACGGTAGCTCGGAATTTAATGAACCTACCAATACTGATCCAGATACTAGGAAATATTACGATTTAATTTCCGGTATCTATGACTTGATTCCTGACATGCAGCTTCCGGTCCCACATGCAGGGGATATTGAAACTGAGTCGGGAGAGTCAAATCGGGTTACGAGGTCGGTTTCCACGCTTCCGGCCTCGACTGCTATACATTCTATTTGCCACTTGTTCCATAGAACATTAGCAGAACCCGCTATGCAGGAGGAACGTGCAGTCAGGCGGAGACCTAGAGCACGCTTCCGCCCTGCAGGATCTTCTGGTCCGTTCCCAGTACAGAAGCCAAGCATACGATCATATGGCGTACATGATTCACCGTTTAGCTTCCGGTCTGCAGAGGTGAACGGCGATTTTCAGTATTTGTGTCCTTCAAATACTAAATTGCCTAGTAATCCGGATGTTCCGTTTACGAACAAACAGGACTCCGTACTAGAGGAAACTGCCCGACAAGGACTGGCGATCACGAATCACCTGGACTGGTTTCTTAAAGCCATTAAGGATGGTTTGTTTTCGCTGTCGGGCGCGGACAGTCAAGAGCAGTTACAAGAGGGAATTAACCTCGTTCTTGACTACCAGAAGATTGCTTCCGGTGCAGTAGAAGATTTACTGGTGCATAACGCCTACCTATCTTCTATGCTGGTGTATTTAAGGAGAAGGGCCTTCATTCCTTTGATGCACGATTATACATCGGAAGCAGTAAAGAGAAGCCTACTAGAAACTTCTACGGCTCCTTCTTTACTGTTTGGTGATGCTGTTGCCGAGGTCCGACCTGAAATGGATCGTATTGAACATGACAGGTCAGTGGCTTCCGGTGCTTCGACCAAGAGATCTATGGCTTCCGGGTCGGGTCCCAAGGCAAAGAAGGCTAAGAAGAACCCGCCTAGTTCCAAGGCTGCTAAGGGTGCTTCCGGCCAACAGGAGAACCAAGCGCCTGCTTCTTTAGAGCCAAGATTATCGAGCTTTGGCCATAAGAAGCAGGGTAAGGGGAAAAGCAAGCAGTCAAAGAAGAATACCTGATGTCTCGGGCCATACCGGGTAGCTTCCGGTATGGCGGGAACACCGAGACATAATGTTTCCAGTCCCGCCACAACTAGACCTTCCGAACTGGATAAGGATCGGGGCGGAAGCGTGGGTCATTCGAACTATCAGATACGGCTATCGCCTATCGTTCGACACGCTTCCCCCCTTGACTGCATCTCCCCTTCCGTCTCGTATTCCATTACGAACGGGTCATCTATCAGCGATACAGTCCTCTGTGGACAAGCTGATAGAGAAGGCTTCAGTAATAGAGCTTCCGGTTTGGGATACAACACCCGGGTTCTATTCGCCGGTCTTTCTGGTCCCCAAGAAAGACACGTCCGAGATGTGCATGGTTATCAACCTCAAGCGCCTCAACAAGGACTACCTCACTCCACCGCCACACTTCCGCATGGAGTCCTTCCGGTCTATCCGGACGGTACTCAAGCAAGGGGAATGGCTGACTTCTCTGGATTTAAGGGATGCATACCTTCATATCCCGATACATCTGGAGGACAGGAAGTACTTGAGATTCATGGTCGGCAAACGACGCTTCCAAATTCAAGTGCTTCCGTTCGGCCTGTCCACTTCCCCTTGGGTGTTCACACGAGTGTTTACACCAGTGGCACAATTCCTGCACAGTCTAGGTATAAAGTACCACTTTTATATCGACGACTCCCTGCTAAGGAATGCCTGCAAAGAGCAGTTAATCCTAGACACGCAGTTTGTCTTAAGGACATTGACTTCTCTGGGATACATCCCACACGAAGAGAAGTCAGAACTGACTCCGTCGCAAAGGCGCAAATTTCTGGGGGTGGAATACGATACGCTTTTAGCTCTCGCCAAACCCCCAGAAGATCGTTGGCAAAAGATAACAACGAAGATACCTCAAATCCTCAAGTTATCTCAAGCCAGGGCTTTACACTTTGCTGCGATAATCGGCCTCTTGACGTCTACACAGGACGTAACACCAAGAGGGCGGTTGCAGCTTCGTCCCTTAATGATTTACTTCAATCATCAATGGGTCGAAAGGCAGTTGAACCCGTGGATACCTGTCACGCCTCTTGTCAAACAATGCCTCCAATGGTGGCTGCATCCACTCAACGTTATGCCGGGTGTGTCCCTACTTCCGTTTCATCCGTCACATCACCTGTTCACGGACGCATCTATGGAAGGATGGGGAGCCCACCTCGAGTCCAGGTCGATATCCGGGTTATGGACAATCGAGGAACGCTCGTACCATATCAACGTGTTGGAGTTTATGGCAGTGACACATGCCATCCGCACGTGGGTGAGCGTATTGACCGACAAGAACCTGCTAGTTGCGACGGACAACACATCAGTCGTGTCCTACATCCGCAATTACAAAGCCAAGCGGAAATCTTTTTTGGTCTGTGTTGGGACATATCAGTGTTGGCCAGGCACATCCCGGGAATTCTGAATGTCTTAGCGGATTCGCTTTCACGACGGAATCAGATAATTCCCACAGAGTGGCAACTTCACCCAGCCATACTAAAACAAATAGTTCATGTCTGGGAGATGCCACACATAGATCTATTCGCCACCCGGCGCAACAATCTATTGCCCCTGTTCATGTCGCCGGTTCCGGATCCGTCGGCATATGCAGTGGACGCCCTATCGCAGGACTGGTCAAGGATGGTAGCATATGCGTTCCCTCCTCCAGCTATCCTAGCGAAGGTACTCCGGAAGATCCACGAACACACTTGTGTCGTTTATCTGATTCTTCCGTGGTGGCCAGCAAGGCCGTGGTTCCCGGACTTACTGGATCTTCTGGTAGATGTACCAAGACAACTTCCGGTGTGGCACAATCTACTGCGCCAGCCCGGAATGTCGATATTCCACAGCCAGCCAGGACTGTTCCACTACCATGTGTGCAAGTGCTCAAGAGACACTAAGCTCAGGCGGGATTTTCAACGGAAGTTGGGCGCCGAATGGCACAATCGATTCGACCGTCCTCTTCCGCTGTATACGATTCAAAGTGGCCAATCTTCGTTCTTTGGTGTGGAGAGAGGGATATCAATCCATCCAGAGCCACTATCCCTGAAGTAGCAGAGTTCTTATTGCACCTGTCCCGGGATAGGGGCCTAGTACCCGCTACGGTCGAAGGGTATAGGGCAGCCATTGCTCAGCCTATTCTTCTGGGTACTGGGATTAATCCCTCGACTGATCCAAATTTATCTGCACTAATCAAGTCATACAAGATATCTGGTTAGTCGGTTGTTCCAAAATTGCCAAAGTGGGACTTAGCCTTAGTACTTCGGCAATTAGGGAAGCCACCATTCGAGCCAATAGAGGCTATTGATCTCAAAATGTTATCATACAAAACTTCGTTTTTGTTGGCTCTTGCCTCGGCAGCTCGTGTGTCAGAGCTGCATGCGCTCGATAGAAGGAACGTCAGACACTCTAGGGACTGGAGCAATGTAGTTCTCACAATGGTTCCTGAGTTTGTGGCTAAGAATCAAGCCCTCTACGATTCCATATCTCGAGAGTTCACAATTCCAGCCTTATCTGATTTCCTTTCGTCCGGTCTTGAATCAGACATGTTGATGTGTCTGGTTCGTGCACTTGCGTGTTACCTGAATCGTACAGAGGAGATCAGAGCGGGTAGGAGGCGTTTGTTTATCCCTTTTGATCCCAAAGCCAAACAAGAAATAAGCAAAAATACTATCTCAAGTTGGCTCAAAAATACGATTCGGCTAGCGTACTCCACGGCTACGGATAGACAAGCCGCGCTTGCAAACGTTTCGGGTCAAGAGATTAGGGCACTAGTGACATCATGGCCTCTGTGGACTAACAGATCAGTGACTGACATTATGAGGGCGTGCTACTGGAGGTCAAACACGACATTTGCCTCTTTCTACCTCCGGGACATGACGTTAGCATGTGACGACCTCTATTCCATCGGCCCACTTGTGACTGCACAGCGGGTGTCTGTGGGACCGAGGCCAGCAAGGTAGCAAGATAAAGTCCGGGCGTACAGTTTTTACCCTGCTTGCTGGTGAGTGCATTTTCCTCTCGATCCCTTTCAGAAAAAGGGGGGGGGGGCGTATATGCGACTCGACCTTGAAGTCTTTGAGGTAGAAGATCGGTGATTTCTACTCTGTACTAGTCATCTTGTTCATGGCATTTATCACTTACCACGGATTGTATCAGTTTGCCCGCCAACCTTTCTGTGGCATTCTATGCAAAGAGTGGAAGTGAGGTAAGTTTTCAGCGCAAATAACAAAAAAAAAATCACAGGTAAATTTTCTGTTATTAAGCTCAAACTTACCTCACTTCCAGTGATGCCCACCCACCTCCCCTCTGTGATACATCCTAACCATGTATCGCAGTGGAAACAAGAAGGAGGAATTATGGGTAAGTGAGCAGTCAGGTGACTAGCAGGGGAGAGAACTGTGTTATTCAAAATTCTTACTACATGATTTCATGTGAAACAAGAAATGCAAAGAGTGGAAGTGAGGTAAGTTTTAGCTTAATAACAGAAAATTTACCTGTGAAATTTTTTTTGGGGGGGTGTGGGCGGTGGTATTAGGGAGATGTGTCGAAATATGAAATAATACAATTTGACTATTGTCGATTTCAGTGTGGGATATGTGAGCTCTCGGCTCTTGCTTCAAGGTTACCAAGAGTCCAGCCCATTTTAGTTTATCATTCAATATAAGATGTGATATATGTTACATTCTCAGAAGCACCTTTCTCTGGATTGCTAGCTACCAATTGAAATTAAGGCTAATTTTGGACCAATGTAATTCCAGATATACGGGCGTATATTGAAGCCCCTTGGGCTCTTCTTGTGGTTTCCATGACCATGCCATGCAAAATGTCAATATGATTATTTCAATGCAGGTTGGCATTTGTTGATGTGAAGGCATGTAGCACCTTACACACTTTGTATGCATGAGTTTCGGCATTCGCTGAATATCTTGATTTAATATTGTAGTGGTGAAAGCGAAGAACGTGGTAACGTTGATCGTGGATGGAGTAACGACGACTCCAGGTATAGGCACAGCAGGTGTGTCAGCGACAGACACCAATGACCCTCTCTATATTGGAGGAAGGCCAGGTATGGGACTTGCATTGAAGAAAACATTTCATTCTGCTTGTTGATGAAGAGTGTAATTGACTTTGTACAAAACAGATCTTCACTTCATGTCTCGGCTAATTCTTACATACATGTTGTAGAGGGTTGAATTCTTGAATATACATCCTGTAGCGGGTTTTCAGCCTGAAAAGACAATTACTATGAAACGCAAGAAATTTTAAAGTAAAAAGATGTATGAAGTTCCTACAAGAGGAAGTTCCACTCACCCAATATCTTTAGTGATGCTTGACGTTGACTGAATTCACTATGTTGTAAGGGTATTCCATCCGTATCTGCGACAATCTCCAGTCATTGGATCTTCAATTTTAGTGTTTTCACCAAAAAAATTCCATGTTTTTACAAAAAAAAAATCATGTTTTAAGGTTGTAAAATACCAAGATTTGCAGTTCAAAAGTATAGGTTTTTGTTCAGAACCATGGAGATTTGTGTGACATTGAGGAAAAAAAATGGATAAAAAAAATCATCCAAGAGACAATTTATGAGATTTTGTCTGCTCTTTTCTGTCTTACCCAGGTGACGCCACCAAACGAGGGATACTGACCGATGAACAGTTCGTGGGTTGTATTCGTAATGTCCAACTAAATGGCGAACTTCAGTATTTGACATCCGGAGTGCCCAATGGCAAAGTTCAGCTGGACTCGTGTCCCAAAACTTAGAGAATGAATCTCCACAACTCCAGTTGCATGTAAACCTCCCATGCTGGTCACAACTCCTATATATCCCTGTAGTGTAGATTCAGTGTGACATGCCTTCAGCTTCCCTATGAAATTTTGAAATAGTTGGATGCAATTTTAGTCAGTCACTTGCTCAACTTCAGGAAGTGGCACCATTGAGTTCAAATGTTTTTAGTTCAATTTAATTTAATGTTCTTCCTATTAAGTTTACATTTTAATTCTCAAAAAGTTTTACAAAATTGATTTCTTAATATTATGAGTCACATAACTTGGAACTGAACTGACAAATAATGTTGATTTTTTTGTCCGGATTCAAGGTTAAAGTCGCCAGATCTTTAAAAGAAAATTCAGGGTTTTACTTACAAGGCTTGTAAATTGGTGATGCATGCACGATAAGTTTGCAAACATTCACCATTTATATTGTCCCAGGATGCCCTTGATCGAAGGGAGTTAGGCATGTCACACTACACCCCATAAACTTCTTAAATGAACCCTTCACGATACACCAGTTTATTCCCTTTAGGAGTCCGCATGGAGGTCATATAATGAATCCATTGGTCATCTCAAATGTTCTGGACTTTGTTTTGTTTTGTTTGTTCTTCACTTTTGAATTGCTTCAACTAGATCTGCAGTTGTTAATCATTGTGGCAGTTTTCCAGACTAAAATTTACAGTTGTTCAAGCATGCTCAATTGTCACTCAATTCTGAAGTGGATTTGCAATCCAAATTTGGAAAGAATGTGAATTTTAATAACTGCTCAGGAATTTTTTTTAACTTTCAAAATGTTGTCTTGTAATCTGTGTTATAATTGTTTTTGTTTACTGTACTCCACGAAGATTTTTTTTTACCTCAGAATAAGAAAAGGGAGTATGCAGTGAATTGTCCTGTGTTTGTCTCAATCATGTTGTATTTTATGGCAATCATTTTATGGTTGTTTATTTGTAGTTCATTTTTTTGAGGTGACCAGAGGATAAACAATTTAAGCATAAAAAAAAAAAAAAACCTGTTAAATTTGGAAAGAAAATTTTCATGTGATCGTATCTGACTTATTTGAACTCCCTCTTTTTCAGGGCTGGACTGTCTTTATCCTAAGGGATAGGTCCAGTCTGAGAAATAGGGAAACAGTGGGGGTTCATGGAAACCACCAACATTGCATGAAAGTTATTCTAGCCATTTACTTTAGATACTTGTAGTCTGCAGCACAGGGTCTGGGTACTGGATTTGGAGAACTTGGCAATCTTCTCTGCCTAAAGCAGTGATATAAATCTTCAGTTTCTTTCCTGAATTCAGATTGGCAGGGGATTAAATTGAGCCATAGTTGGCAACTTTCAGGTTTTCCTGTCCATGTTCACACATTGAGAAAACTTGTTCATTTGCTCAGGTTTAACCAATCAGACATGTGTCTGTTTCCTTGGTGATATGCAGCTTGGATTCCAGTTGGTTGTTTACTCAGTTGGAATGAATGGATGATATCCTTTTCACAGTCGGCAAATCAATGCAGAGATCCGGGAAAACCTTTGATCAAAACCATCTCTTGGTCAACCGGAGCTTGCCCACTTCAGAGCTGGAATATTTCAAGTATCAAAGACAATTGTTGCAGTAAAATGATTGGATGAGATCACTCGTGGCCATTGTCGTCCATTCCAGTACTTTTGAATCCAGTATGTTGCAAACCATTACCTATTCTGACCGTTATAATTGTTACCTCGTTATTACCAGACTGATTAGAACAATTCAATATCCCATCATCTGAGAATTAACACATCTATGTTTGGTGAGATTTTCCTCATTTCAACCATATCCTGTTTGGTTATGTCTGTTGTGGATGGAATTGTTGGAATCCTCTTCACAAGTCTCAGGTGAACTGGTAATAATTGGGCAGTAATTACCCTGGTACTCTAGTATTTCTGTTCTCTATGTTTTGGTACATTTGGTGGATCATATGCAAGTATT
The DNA here is from genome assembly GCA_036873755.1 of Hanleya hanleyi. Classification (NCBI taxonomy): domain Eukaryota; kingdom Metazoa; phylum Mollusca; class Polyplacophora; order Lepidopleurida; family Hanleyidae; genus Hanleya; species Hanleya hanleyi. Next base: position 2,896 of record JAVTVY010040860.1, on the reverse strand, counting down.
TTAAAACCTGGTTACTGATTGGTTGATTTGGTCAGTATTTATATTTTAATTAAGCAGAGCAATTGTTCAATTCTGGTTGAACTGTGGTTGAAGAATACTGCCATATGCATAATGCTATTTTATTAACTTTTTACATAAATTACTGTTTTTAGAAGGATTTTATGCTTCCCAAAAACAAAGAGATTTGTGGTCACCAGTAAGTGAGAGTTGTTGAACATCTGTATATATGTTCTTGTGTTTGGGTAAGTCTTCTCCAATTGGCAATTTCATGCTTATCTGGTTTCAATTTCATGCTTACCTGTTCTGTTTTAAAACTAAACGTACGAAAATGATGAAACGGAATAAAAATTTGAACTTTATCCTGTCATTTGTTCATTTTTATACGCCCGCCAAAAGGTGGACGTATTATGTGATGGCGGTTTCCGTCCGTCCGTCTGTCCGGTTCTCGTGTCCGGTCTGTATCTGGGACAGTTTTCTATCTACAGTTCCAATTTTTGGCGAGTGGATACCCTATGGGGAGGTGATGTGTCGCGTACCAAAATGAAGGTCAAAGGTCACTGGCCTAAAAAACAGGAAATCACTGAAGTGTTCGTGTCCGGTCTATATCTGTGAACGTTTTCTATCCACAGTTGCAATTTTTACCGCTCGGCCAACTTTGGCCTAGGGGTATTGTCGTCATCATGTACGGCTGTCCGTCCGTCCGTACGTCCGTCCGTCCGTTACCGCGATATCTAAAGAACCGTTTCATGCATGGCAACCAAACTTGTTACATCTATTTATCTTCACGTAAATCAGAAGCCTATCGAAAACGAGTCATCTCGGACAATATTTTGCAGAGTTATGCCCCTTTTTACAAATAAAAATCCATTTATGATTTGTTATTGTGATAATTTCAGAACTGTTCCATATACAACATTCTAACGTGATAGTTGTTTCTCTTGACCTAAACTAGATGCCTATCGAAAATGAGTCGTGTCAGAAAGTATTTTGCAGAGTTATGCCCCGCGATATCTACAGAACCGTTTCATGCATGGCAACCAAACTTGTTACATCTATTTATCTTCACGTAAATCAGAAGCCTATCGAAAATGAGTCATCTCGGACAATATTTTGCAGAGTTATGCCCCTTTTTACAAATAAAAATCCATTTATGATTTATTGTGATAATTTCAGAACCGTTCCATATACAACATCCTAACATGATACAGTTGTTTCTCTTGAACTGAACTAGATGCCTATCGAAAATGAGTCGTGTCAGAAAGTATTTTGCAGAGTTATGCCCCTTGTCTAATAAAATCCACTAATTCCTATGTTAAGTTTGCATATTATTTCTATATCATGTTAGTATACTATCACATTTATTTATTGATTGGATGACTGATTTATTGATTTATTTTCTTAGACAATGCAAAGAATGCTTGCAAATCTGTTTTGAAAATGACATACATGTGCCATTTAGTATACATGTACTGTATTTATCTAGCCATGTGTACTGTTGTTTTGGTGAGACATCGATACAGCTCTTTCAATTTATTCCAGAAACAAATTAATTTAAGGGGAGGAAAACTTTTCTTTTTTTCAAAGAAAGTACACTTACAATACCAGGGGTAAATATTTCTTCCCACAAGCCAATCAATTGGTAGAGACACCCTTACATTATAATAGCTGGGGTTCAGAGCCGAGGGGTTTCGATAGCGCAGCTTCATGTTTGTGATTGGATACACCAGGTGAAGACTGTGTTGCGTACCAAAATTGAGGTCGAGGTCACAGGTCAAAGGTCACTGCTCACTAAAAATCAGAAAATCATTGATCAGTGACGGTTTTATCATTGATCAGTGACGGTTTTCTATCTACAGTTCTACTTTTTAGTAAGTGGATGCCCTAGGGGGAACGATGTGTTGCATACCAAATGGAGGTCAAAGGTCAGTGTGACCGAGAAATCAGGAAATCATTAATAATTTCTATTTTTTTTGTGACTGGATTCAATAGGGGAAAATGAATTGTCACATACCAAAAATTAGGTCAAGGTCGAAGGTCAAAGGTCAGTGACCCCAAAATCAGGAAAATATTAAAAATAACTTTTTATATCAAGACACCTTATACTTACCTTGTGCATAATATTTAATATTATGCAATACTGTAGGGTAGATTCTAAACCTCTTATACCAAATGCCAGAAAAAACGGACACCCCCCTCCATCAACTCCGGCGTCCTTGACCGCTCCAAGTTCCCGCCAAAAACTTAAGACCTCAGTTTGATTTCTAGCACGATCAAGCCCACACGTGAATTTACTGTGCTCCTCAAACTAAGGAGATTCATATACATTCATTGGATTTACTCGTGCTCTCAAGCCTCCCCGTATTGGTCCGTGAGTTTTTACATTTATGTACTTTCTCATTATACCGAATTCCTTACCGCATTTCATTGTATATTTTTTTTAAAAATATGTACAGTAGAAATCCTCAGTGTATTGGGATCGCTCAGATATGGCGCTCGCCATTCTGTAAACAAGCATATCGGGTCTATGCTTTCACTATGGGATTATTCTGCTCTGCATCGAGAATAATATATATGTTGTTTTATTGTAAATCGTATACCATTGTGATAAATATGTTAAATGTCTGGCGCGACAAGGCTGGCACGACAAACTATGGCACGGAATTGGCTTTTACGATCATAGGTTACGTTGAGCGTTACTGATCTGGTAAGGGACTCTTGTTGACATGTTACTAGGCAGCCATTTGGACCGACAGCACACCCCTCTCGAGATAGTGCGTCGGAGTCCTTTGCTGGAGAAGTTACGTAACCTCTTTGTTACTGTGAATTCTTTGTGCGAATTTCTATAGGTAGTTGGATATACCTTGGCAAGACAATGCATGTACATGTAGACAGCTAT
>JAVTVY010040859.1:0-19599 GCA_036873755.1 Hanleya hanleyi | reverse complement strand
AACACTCTGGTAGAATGATATGAATCAGCTGAATTCTGAATCTCTCAGAGGTGTAGGATATCATTTGAGTTAACAATTTTCAACATGCAGGTTTCATTGACCTCACTCATGTGTGAACTCTTATCACTAACTGTATCGCCTACGAAACTAAGATTTGCATCATTCAATAATTTTAAATCAATTCAGTTTTGCAAATCATACCATTTGTAGCCAGTATCTGTGAAAATAGCTCTTTATTTCATCCGCAAACATAATAAATTCAAGTCTGCCCCAGTGTGCAAAAACAAGACTTAGTGGAACGAGACTCCTGCGAGCGAGAATACGGTCAAATAAATCACTTTTCTTGCATTATGTTGATATATCACATCATTGCATTCATGAAGATGACTGAAGGTAACGTTAGTATGACAGGTATGTAGCGGATTAAAGTCCTGGTTTGAGATGATGAGGTGAAATAGATAAATTTTCTGGTTAGTATCTACTGATGTATGACAATATTCCAGTCATTCATCTGATTTTCAAGGTACGTCAATCTGAAGGTGTTTGAAGTTTCAAAAAGTCAAAACTGATAGCAGAAAAAGGCTCTGATTTGAGAGGATGAGGTCGAAGGGAATATTTGTTCTGCTCAATATCTGCTGATACATATGATTATCTCGTTCGTAGAAATGAATATCTACGTGATGAAAATCTGAAGGGGTTCTGAGTTCCAATATGGCAGGACGTCACATTTCAGCGGATCAAGGTCCTGGGTCGCGAGAGTGAGCTCATCGAGTTTATGTCTCGATATTAAATGAAAGAGCACCCTTCAAAATACGTACGTGCAAAATTTCACACCAGCAACCAAAAGTGAACAATTCCACCATATATCTGCCCCACTACTGCACTTGCTAAAGCTTGTTCAGTGCCAATTTTCTTCAAACTGCTATCAGTAAAATCATCTAGAATTGAACTATTTGTGAGAACCTATTATTTTAAAAACATCCAGTTCATGAAAGTTTTGCATTACTACTTGATAGATGTGCTCATTTCTGGGTAATATCTTTCATGGAGAAACTGAAATATGAACACCAATTGCTGGGCACTATGAAAGGCATCAAGTTTTGTTATTCAACATAGAGCTTTTTGACAATTTCAATTGCCAACAAGGTAGTGTGACTAACGTCACAGGACCTACGAAGTAGGGTTTGATGTGATTTAAGTGTGTACTCGAGAGATGACTTGGGGGCGATATGTGCTACCGTGAAGGAATTTATATAGCAGTCTCTAATTGACAGTGGGCACTACTAACTTTCCCAGATGTCACCGCTGGTGAGTCATTAGTGTAGCAACTATTATCGCCCTCAGTTCCTATTACACTGGACACTTATCAGCCCAGCAGTACAGCACGAGGTCGCCCACCGGGCTCAAAGTCGTTTAACTTCGGTGATTTTACGAGAACTGGTGTGCCCAACGTGATATGCCGTATCAGGGAACCTTCAAAAGTCACAGTGAAACGTACCGCCAAGGGTTCCCGATGGACATGACAGTGCACTCGCTGAGCCATCAATAAATAATAAAAAAATAATTATAAATCAAATTTTCATCAGAATTCGGTCAGTTCAGAAATTGCTGGTAACAGTCCCCTAATGAAACTTCGTGCAAAAAATCAAGGTTCTAATATCAACGGTTCTCATTATTTTGCCGACGAAAGGATTCAGATGGACTCACTCACTCACTCACCCACTCACTCACTCACTCACTGACTACCGGACAATTTGCAGATGGTAGCCTACTTCGTATGTATATTGAGATCTAGCGCACCAAAAATTGAAAAGTTGAATTATTATCTGAAAGGCAGTATCATATTTAGTCCGAATTAGTGTGACATTATCCCCCGATAATGTCAACTAAGAAAATTTGATAATGTCAATTAAGAAAATTTGATATAATATCAGTTAAGAACATTTGATAATCTTATGGAAATGTTTCTTTTTAACCCTATCTGGCCTGGGCTTTTTGGGACCTGTCCAGGCCTGGGGGGGAGGAAATGGCCCCCCTAATTATTTTTCTTACACCTCGAGCTAGGGGGCTGAAACTTATTACACTATACCCTTGGATCAAGCTCTACCAGAAAATGTAAAAAAAATCCAAGTCACAGTAACGTCATTTTTAAAAACGGCATTTTTTGTTCAGATTTTTCAAATTTTTTATTTTTGCAATTTCTCCACAAAAACTGCATGAAAAATTAGCAAATATTAATGTGATATGAAATAAAATAGTTTTTGCACACTTTTCATCGCGGAAAAGCAGATATTTTGAAAAAAATATTACAAAAACATCACTTTTCTGGTACCCCACGTGACCGCCATCTTGAATTTACCCATGATCCTCTGCTAGGGGGGTTATGTAAATGGGCTCAAAATGACCCCAATAAGATAAACTATAAAGTCACGGAGTTTCAACTCTCCATTTTTTGCCGTTTCGGAGATAGTGTTTGGTAGGGGGCCATAATGCCCCCCCCCCCACCCCAGGCCAGGTAGGGTTAATTGTCAATTCAAAAATCACGAAACATTTATATTCCTACGAATTAGGCTCTCATTTGCGAATTGTCCGGTAATGAGTGAGTCAGTGAGTGAGTCAGTCAGTCCATCCGAATCCTTTCTTCGGCAAGATAAGGAGAACCGTTGACATTTGACCTACTTAGCTGATTTATAACCCTCGAAATTGGCAAAAACAAAACCTATTTCGCAGGTCCTGTGACGTTAGTCACACTTCTATGTGCCATGTAATAAAATAACTAGTTAATGTAGAATTTTTTGTTGTATTTTTTTTTATTTGCCGTTAGTACACAGTACTGATATCAGTCTCAGGATTGCCTGTGTACACTGTCGTGGGAGGTGCCTGTGTACCCTGTCGGGGGATGTGTATGATTGCCTGTGTACACTGCTGGGGCGGCGTATGATTGTTTGTGTACACTGTCGGAGGAGATGTATGATTACCTGTGTACACTGTCGTGGGAGGTTTAGGTGCCTGTGTACAATGTCGGGGGAGGTGTATGTACCTGTGAATATTGTCGTGGGAGGTATATGTGCCTGTGTACAACGTCGGGGGAGGTGCATGTGCCTGTGTACAATGTCGGGGGAGGTGTATGTGCCTGTGTACACTGTCTTTGGAGGTGTATGTGCCCGTGTACAATGTCGCGGGAGGTGTATATGCCTGTGTACACTGTCGCGGGAGGTGTATGTGCCTGTGTACAATGTCGGGGGAGGTGTATGTGGCTGTGTACACTGTCGTGGGAGGTGTATATGCCTGTGTACACTGTCGTGGGAGGTGTATGTGCCTGTGTACAATGTCGGGGGAGGTGTATGTGGCTGTGTGCACTGTCGGGGGAGGTGAATGTGCCTGTGTATAATGTCTGGGGAGGTGTATGTGCCTGTGTACAATGTCGGGGGAGGTGTATGTGCCTGTGTACACTTTCCGGGGACGTGTATGTGCCTGTGGACAATGTCGGGGGAGGTGTATGTGCCTGTGTACAATGTCGGCGGAGGTGTATGTGCCTGTGTGCAATGTCGGGGGAGGTGTATGTGCCTGTGTACAATGTCGGGGGAGGTGTATATGCCTGTGTACACCGTCGTGGGAGGTGTATGTGCCTGTGTACAATGTCAGGGGAGGTGTATATGCCTGTGTTCACTGTGCTGGGAGGTGCATGTGCCTGTGAACAATGTCGGCAGTGCGGTACAACTCCAAAACGGGGAACGTTCTCAAATTGGGAAATATATTTCCTGAACAGGAAACTTTTCCAAAACAGGGAACATTCCCAAATTAGGAAACATATTTCCTGAACAGGTAATTTTTGGCAAATATGTTTGTTCATTCATAAGTTGCAAACAACACAAATATTATACTCAAATGTCCTCTAAATAAGCAAGTTTAGTACTGTTTTATTATACAGAATAATTATTTTTTCTTGTTATGGTTTCAATGGATCGTTAGCCCACCATAGGGCTGACCAATGTTTCTATTTCAGGAAACCATCATATTCAGACTGGAATATCTCGGGCTAACAATGGCTAACGATCAAGACACTGATCATGTGACAGCAGGGTCAAAGTGAACTATCTTTGTGTGGATGGTCAATGTGCAGAGAAGTGCAGTGACTGAGAAAATTGGGATCCAAATTTAATAATAGCATTATTTGAACAATTGAAACCATAATAAGAAAAAACAATTATTCTGTATTATGAAACAATACTAAACTTACTAATTTAGATGACATCTGAGTATAATATTTGTGTTGTTTGCAATTTATGAATGAACAACAATATTTGCCAAAGATTTCCTGTTCTGGAAATATGTTTCCCAATTTGAGAACGTTCCCTGTTTTGGAGTTGTACCGCACTGGTCGGGGGAGGTGTATGTGCCTGTGTACACTGTCGTGGGAGGTGTATGTGCCTGTGTACAATGTCGGGGGAGGTGTATGTACCTGTGTACACTGTGGGGGAGATGTATGTGCCTGTGTACTCGCTAATATAATTAGACTGAAATTTAATCTATCAGATTAAAATTAGTGACCAATCTTTTATCGGATTGACAATATTCAATCTAATGACAATCTGTTGTAGACAGAAAATTCAATCTACTAGTTTGAAATTTACAATCTAATAGATGGAATATTCAATCTAATATATTGGTCACTAATTCCAATCTGATATATTGAATTTTCAATCTAGTTATTTTAGAGAGTAGACTGTCGTGGGAGGTGTATGTGCGATTTTTGATTTTGAATTAATATACATGAACCACTGTAAACTTACAACCATATTTTAACTGTCTGTTGCTTCTCTCATTGTCGAAAGGTTTCTCCAAAACATCTAAAATCTTTAACGGTAAAGATGCATTCTGAAAATATCAAGTTATTCTGGTTACCATGGGTGCGTCGATATGCATTTACAGAAAACTTCGGTTGGCCACCAGTAATCCTCTTCATTAATGCTCGAATCAATGAACCATAAGTATAATCTTCAGATCTGACCTCAATTAACACCGTCCATGATCGAACGACCTTATATTCAACAGACGATATTAGCACCAAAACTGAATATATACATATATAGCGGACGGGGAACAAAATCTCAAGGGGTACTCGTCGGCGACCATCCTCGTACCAGGAAGAGTTCTACAGGGTCTGTTTCGCCGCTCTGTCAGTCGCGAACAACAAGGGAATCGTATATCAACGTCAAACGTGTATAACTAATTCGATGCATTAGTGAAGAGAAATATTCAGAGCAGGCAATATGTCAACCAGGTATAACGATATATAGAATATTCTCTCCTATTACAACAATATCGAGTGCTCTGAATACAATGCACACTTATTTATTTAACTTTTTGTATCTCTCTTTAATCTGGGGTATATACTTGTAGTACATTTACCAACACTCAAAGGATCATAAAAATATATATGTACTTTAACATGATGGGATAACACACAAATATCGACAAACAGATCGACAAATGGCATTACGTCTAGACGGATAATTAACCGCTTTATGTTGTGTACAATATGTAAGCATGTTCAAACTAGCTAATATCTTACTAAATTAGTAACATGTTTTGTATCTCCGAACAACCTGTAACTTGTATAAGCTCGCTTGAAATTGTATTTGTTTTCTCACTGAAGAACATGGAAAGATGGAAAGTATTTTGAGGGAAAAACAGCATCTGTATTTCCCTGTCATTCTATATATTCAAATTATGACTATTTGAGAATTTTTGTAATTTGGCACTGTTGACAGAACACAACCGTTTGCTTCACACTGACCTGGTCAGTTTTCACAGGTTGATTATCTCTTATGGTGTTGTAATAGAAGAACGTTCAGCAGCTTTCACTTTGACTGAATGGGTATTGTCATCGTGAGTGTCGTCAATCTGTCGATCTGTTAATATTATGAGGGACTTCAGCCAGTATATCCATACCCCTACATCATTTAGACCATTTGGAGATGTCGATGGACTAGAAGGCTACCTAAGATTACTGACCCCGATCTATTTTCTGATGTCAAAAGCAAACAGTAAAACTGTTGTTAGCACGACTTTATTGTTTGTAGTGTTATTCGTGGTCTGTAAATGGTTGCTATGCACGTTGTTCATTTGAATGACTAAATAAATAAAAAAATATCACTTGCAATTACAAGCGTCTAGTCCGTCATTCATAATCCAGCCGTCGTCCACCAGAGAATATCCGCGTCCATAATCCATAGACCTATTCCATTTTCCACATAACAGTATTAGCATCAAATTCAAAAAGACAATCATAGTATACCATGCCCAGGTATTCCGAACTGCATGCGCAACTGGCAGTGGATCAGAAATTCGGAAAAGATGCCCGACCTTGACATAGGGCCTACTTCTTGATGGTGGAATCAAATTATCAAATTAGATTCAGCACAATACTGAAGAACTATTGTAAAAGGTTGAATTTTGCAGTTATTCAGCTGGTGTTATGCTCATCTTCTTATTGGCCATAACCTACTGAAGATGGCTAACTTTACTATTTCCGCGTGATCAAATTATTTATATACGCCGAAAGTCGATTTCGAAAGGATTACAAACAGCCTTGCCAAATTCACACCACATCTTCAGTAGCGATGGACCAGAAGCCTATTTGAAAATATTATTGAGAGTCCTTGACCTTGTTATCTTATTTATCAATATTCAGATTAAGACCAGAAAGTCGACCTTTCAAAGATGGTTTGGTTCCGCAAAGAGGAAAGACTACCATTACGATCGTTGCCGGTTCCAGTACAGCTGCACGTACGTTGATTAAATTTCTTCCTCAATCCGACATTGGTATTTTTACAACATTATTCCCACGTACAGTTTAACCCTACCTGGCCTGGGGGGCACTTTCCGCCTCCCCCCCCCCCGTTGGTTTTTTGCTTGTATCTCCGGAACGACAAAAAATCGAGAGCTGAAACTCCGTGACTTTTTCAGTTATCATATTGGGGTCATTTTGAGCCTATTTGCATGACCCCCCGAGCAAAGGATCAAGGATAAATTCAAAATGGCGGCCATGTGGGGTACCAGAAAAGTGATGTTTTCGCCAAATTTCTTCAAAAATTACGCAAAAATTCAGCATGTTGATTCAACGCCATTATTTGCATTTTCTGAAACATATGTCTTAGCATCACCAAAAAATACCCGCTGATTTGTTCCCACTCCCTACCTTTCCCCATTAACCCTACCAGGCCTGGGGGAGGGGGGGGCAAAAATGCCCTCCTGCCAAACTTTCTGCGATATCTCCGAAACGCCAAAAAATGGCGAGCTGAGACATACTTGACGTTATAGGGTATCGTATTGGGGTCATTTTGAGCCTATTTGCATAACCCCACGAGCAGAGCATCATGGGTAAATTCAAAATGGCGGCCATATGGGGTACCAGAAAAAGTTATGCTTTCGTCAGATTTCTTCAAAAATTTTGCTTTTCTCTACGGAAAAGTGGATAAAACTTATTTTATTTCATATCAGATTATTATTTACTAATTTATCATGCAGTTTTTGCGAAGAAAAAGCAAAAATAAAAAAATTCGACGATTTTGACCGAAAAATCGTACAAAAATGCTCTTTTTGAAAATGGCGTCACAGTGACGTCATCATGGCGGCCATCTTGGATTTGTCAGACGCCTATTGAAAGTTGCTTCCCTCGGCCCATATTTTACAGAGTTCTGCCCCTTTACAGATATATTAATTTCTATTTCTGTCCTATATGCCTGAATGTAACCAACTATATCTGTAGAACTGTGTTCGGTATAGCTACTATGTTTTGGAAACTTATTTATATTGTTGTATTCTACAAGCCAACAAAGGACTCGCCTCGGCTTATGGAGTTATGCCCCTCTCGGATGTAATAATCTCCGATTTTGTTATCTATAGTTGAATGTACAAGTTATATCTGCAGATCCGTGTTCGGTACAGCTTATTCGTCTCGGTTCTTATTTTACAGTAGTGCTAAGTCAGGCGCCTATCGAAGGTGGCTCCCCTCGGCCCATACTTTACAGAGTTATGCCCCTTTACTGATATATTAATTTCTATTTCTGTCCTGTATGCCTGAATGTAACCAACTATATCTGCAGAATTGTGTTCGGTATAGCTACTATATTTTGGAAACTTATTTATTTTGTTGTATTCTACAAGCCAACAAAGGATAACTCGCCTCGGCTTATGGAGTTATGCCCCTTTCGGATGTAATAACCTCCAATTTTGTTATCTGTAGCTGAATGTACAAGTTAAATCTGCAGATCCATGTTCGGTACAGCTTATTCGTCTCGGTTCTTATTTTACAGAGTGCTAAGTCAGACGCCTATCAAAAGTGGCTCCCCTCGACCCATATTTTACAGAGTTATGCCCCTTTATAGATATATAATTTTCTATTTCTGTCCTATATGCCTGAATGTACTACCGGTATATCTTGATCATCCCACATAGAACTATCTCTTCCCCAATTCACACTACACATGGATCACAATCACTTGGGGAAAGCCGAGGGGTTTTGATTAGATCAATCTCATGTTTACCTCCAGAGGAGTTCGGGATACATGTCTATCTTATCCTTCTAGATAATCCAAATGATTTCCCAATTCGTTATGTAGAGTACATTTGTATACCAGTCACGCTTTGATTGTGAAATGTTGCTGAGGATTGTGTATTGTTTTGTGTTGACGCAGAATGTTACTCTTACAAAATAATTCGGATTGAATCATTCAGAGGCATGGCATACGGAACTGCACGCAATTGTAGCGCACACGATACATACCCATTCAAGATTGTAGCAGCTGGTATTAAGCTTAGTCAAATTTTACCTAACAAGCTCTTACTAGTTTCACCATGGCACCGATATTCACTGCCGAAGCCAAAGCTCAATGGTCAGCTTTAGAAGGTATTGGGTATACTATAAAGAGGAAAATATGTCATATTCTCAGATTCACTGTCGTTCCTTCAAGTGATTAAAAGTGGAACTTCAACTCATCCCACGACCTTGAACACTCTACAATTATATGACCGTAGATTTCATCAACAGATTGATATTGAGTTTTGTTGGTTGCCTAGCCACATTGGCATCAGGGAAAATACTGAAGCTGCAGAAAATGGCTAAGGCAGCCCTTGATAATGAGATTGATCCTGTCTCAAGTAGCTATTTCAGACCCTTTAACTGTGCTTATGCGAGAAAACTGTTTCAATCTTAATAGGATCAATGCTGTGGATAATAACAAACTTCATGAGTTCCAAAAAATGGAGGTTATACTCATCAGCCAGAAACGTTTTGATCAAGCCATGATCAGGCGATGTAGAATCAGCCATACACGATTAACTCACGAACATTTACTAAAAAAAAAGAACCAACCCAAGTTGTATTCCATGTCCCGAAGATCTCACAGTGAAACATATTCTGATCGACAATATAGATTTTAATATTGTAGGAGATTCTTTTTATCAAGTTGCAACTATAGAAGCTCTTTTTGTTCAAGTAAAAGAAGATTGTATTTTAGGTTATTGAGAGAAACCGGTTTCGTTTTTTGTTTTTTTTTCAATTTTTATGTATTTACATGTTCTCAATGTGTTGTGTTGATTACTTGTGGATTGCTGGGGTATTACCTTGTTTTTGTTGGAATACTTAGAATTTTATTTGATCGTCGCTTATAGGTGAAATAGTGTTAAACCTTTATTCGCTCTCTCTCTCTCCTTCTCTCTCCCATTCAATATTGGAACGATTTAACGATTTTTTTTCAGGACTTGGGTTTCATTCACAAACATTTGAGAAGATTATATATCCGGACTTTGGATTTATTCTCATCTGGGAACAGTTTAATGCGTTCAAGCTGCAATCACCCTACGGTGTTTTCAATTCCATGTCCTTCAGAAAATCCATACGCGAGTCTTTGCAAATGTCGTCATTTGGTCTGATATCAATATGTTTTTCCGCATATAACAGTAAGCGAAACAAATTCTCTAATATGCGTAACGACATGCATGGCGAACATTTAGACTTTGCCATATTTTCATGTGTTAACGATTCGTTCTACCTTCCAATGACACGGCATACAATCCGTATTGTACCTTTAGGAGTACTCGCGCGCTCTTGGGGGTATAAAAGGTTCCACTCGGAGTCATCTGTCTACCTGGCCGTGCTTTGTGATTCCTGGATAAAGTCTTAATCTATTATTTTATACTAAACTGTATTTCACGGAACATCATGGATGTTGGTGGTTATATCCACACAAGAATCTTACTCGTATAAACCATAGTTTTCTCATTTAAGAAATAAAATCTAAAGGTTACTGTTCCTCACAACCTGTACACGCGTATTTTAGGTGAAAGGTCGACACAATTCAACTAACAATTGGTGAAGTTTTTGTTTTTGTTTTTTGCCGATTAGACCACCTGACATACATGTATCTAAGGTGCATCTAAAGGGATAAACATACGGTAAATTACAATTCAACGGAGATAGGCCTACATGATACCAGAAATCGATGTACAACAACGCAGCATATTTTTTTCTGCACATGTTCCGGTAGTAACAATCGCACGCTTTGGATCGGCATCTTGATGTGTTCTACGGTTATTGGGCTGTTTCGTGCGATGAACTGAAGAAATTAAAAGATAGATATTTACGCCACAGAAAAACGAATTTAGAGCAGCACCTTCCATTTTCACTCTGAGATAACCCTTCTATACATCCAAGAGGTGCACTGTCTATTGTATGCCGTGAATGAAGGCGTCGTCAACTAGAAATTGGCACTTTCATCTTAAAATACATTTGAAAAAAAAAAATCTTCCAGAATACACATGTAGGTCTTTTTTATACTAATTGACTATTAGCTGAACTAGTGTGTCTTCATATCCTTGACGCCAAAATTTACTGTGGAGGCAATAGTTTGATTTTTACACGCCCGTGCCAAAAGGCGGATGTAATATGTGTTGTCGATTTCCGTCCGTCTGTACACATCGTGTCCGGTCTGTATCTTTTGCAGTTTTCTATCTACAGTCTAACTTTTTTGTGAGACGAGACTTTATGTAGACACGATGTGTCGCGTAGGGAAATCAGAGGTCAAAGGTCGCTATGGCCTAACAATCGGAAAATCATTGAAAATTGCAACTTGTTGCGAGTGGATACTTTAGGGAATAAATATGTCAAGTTCGCTGTGACCCCAACATCTGGAAATCATTAAATATCACAATTGTTTGTGAGTGTAGATAAATTAGGGGCGATGATGTGTGACGTACCAAAATGAAGGTCCAAAGCCAAGATCATTTTGACCCAAAATCAGGAAATCATTTAAAATCACAATTGTTTGTATCCGTAAATACAATATAGGAAGACTATGTATCAGGTACCAATAGGTAACTTTGACCCCAAAATCAGGACATCATTAAAAAGCGGAATGATTTGTGTTAGTGGATACCTTAGGGTATCCGATATATAATTGACATACCAAACTTGATGTCAAGATCAAAGGTCAAGGACATTGTGACAACAAAATCAGGATATCAATAAAAATCACAAACATTTGTCAGTGCATACTTTATGGGGAGATGTTCTGAGTACCAAAATATAGGTCTATACGGTAAAGGTCTCTAAGCCCAAACATCCGTAAAAAGTTGAAAACATTGATTCTGTGGGGAGATGTGTGGAGTACCAAAATATAAGTCTATACGATAAAGGCCTCTAAGCCCAAACATCCGTAAATAGTTAAAAACATTGATTCTGTGGAGAGATATGTGGAGTACCAAAATATAGGTCTGTACGGCAAAGGTCTCTAAGCCCAAACATCCGTAAATAGTTGAAAACATTGATTCCGTGCTATAACTTCAATTCAGGGCTGTGAAATATATCTCCGGTCCAAGGTTGTGCATTAGATGTACCATAACAGGATGATGGAAAAGACACCCTCTTGATGTTGAAGCCAAAAGGTCAAGGGTCACTGGCGATTCTAATTATTGCGCTGCAAAATTGAAAATCTGTTTGAATATGCGGGTGTACATTGAAGGCAATTTTTGCTTCTGTATTGAGCAAAACCAAAATATGAGATTGCATAACTCTGCTTCCAGCAATGGCGTAAAACAATAGAAGAGTATGACTTGAGACAGAAAGAATGCGAAAGGTTCGCACCCAGACCGGTTCAAGAACCCAATGTGAAAGTGAAAAATTTGAGGTAAGTCAAGCATACGTAACTTCTTGAGCACTTATATCATTATAGAGAAATACAAGTGTCTAGCCTGTCATTCAATATTCACGCGTCGCCCTTAATCCAAAATACCAAATTCATATAATAGCATTAGCACCAAAATAAAAGAATAAATCATGGTATACATAAAAATTGGCAAGTTTCCTGCAAGAGAGAAGCGACCAATAGTTTTCAATGATGCCATGATGTTCCAAAAGTATCAATTCCGTATCGCAGATCAGTGTTTTTAATCCATATGATTTTCGTTGAAAAGTCTTTATCTGGACTGGTGTATCTCAGTCACGCTTTGGTTGTGACGGTTCATATAAACACTATAAGGATCTTAAAATACCTAGGTTCATACGGCACCTAGCCTCGATGAAATTTCGATGAACTAATTTCTTACAAATTTGTGGATAACCGAAATGCGTATTTCGGATTTCAGTCGATACATTTTATACATTAGACGAGGTCCTATTATATTAGACGAGGTCGTATTACGCGATAGCGAGTTTTGTGCGTCCGGCCATCAGGCTCATCGTCAGCCTGTCTTGTGCGATATCTCTAGTTTCAGATTATGGATTGGTACCCACCTTACCTAACCTTGGGACAATGAATTGCTCTCTTCATTTTCAAGTCAAAATGTTAACGGTCAAAGACATTGTGACACAAAATTCAGGAAATCATGATAATTTGTTACATACAGGTTAGGGATGTGGATTCGGATGATATTTGAGATATACCTCACACTCGTGGTAAACAATAAGCCTATTAATTTTACTGTTCGTCCGTCCACTCTGTTAACATTAGTTGTCTGTGCGATATCTGCAGTTTTCGGTTATGGATTGGCACTAAACTTTTGTCATATCTTTCCCGTCATGCCCGTGGGACAAAAAGGAACCGTATTCGTTGTGAGGTCAAAACCTCATAGGCCACTGGCTCAAATTATTGAAAACGGTTACATCCATGCTGTAAATCATTGTATATCTCAAACTTTTTAGATCAAAGGGTTATGTAAAGGGCAATGTTACCGCAGCCTGAATACCACGAATAGTTGAAAATATGGATGTTCAGGCTCTAAACGTCAGTGCAGGACTGCATTCTTAAGACGACGACTTTACAACGAATATTATGGATTAAGAATACTGATCAGCAATACGGATTTGATATTTTTGCGACATCATGATGTCTTGCCGGCATCATTGAAAACTGTTGACCGCTTCACTCTTGCAGGAAAGAAGCCTATGTTTTTGTATACCATTTTTGAATTTGGTGCTAATACTGTTATATGGAAAATGGAATAGGTCTTTGGATTATGGACGCAGTTATTCTCTAATGGACGACGGCTGAATTATGAATGATGGACCAGACGCTTGTAATGCCAAATTTAACAGAATTTCAGCTGTACCACAAACTCCTGGCAGTCCAAATGCCTGGTTATCTGTTAACTAATACATTAGATTTCCTTGTGGTATCGCCACTTCCAGAATATGCGTTGTTTACAAACTTTGGATAATTTCATAACCCAAACTTGGAAGAAAGAAAAACATGTGTTGATTTTGAGGTCAAAGCGTGGGGCAAGGGCCACCGAAGTCTCAAATAAGAAGCTTTAATTGTGCACCGACAGGAGACTAATGACGGCAAAAATCTGCTAAACTATTTGGGTAGAAAGGGACAACCGTTCGAAACTCTATGTCCCACGCTTAAAATTAACATGGTTGTCATTTGACAATTCATCCCGGGAATCAAAAATTGGGTCAGAAGAGGTTAAATTATGTCAAATCGGATTGGGTACTAAATCAGATTATGAAAACTGAAAACCCATATTAATTCATAGTCCTGGTGTTACGCTTCCAATTTAACTCACCAGTCATCGCGACAATTCATCACACTGGTTAGAAATTGGGTCGAAAGAAGTATGTCGAATAAACTACAACATCTCCATTCCTTCTTTGTTTTAATCGTGACAATTATCGGAACGGGTGCTGCCCCAATTTGGCACGAAATACTATAATAACTCGAGGGATACGATCATTACCCGATCATTTCGCGAATGATGTAAATTGTATATGTCTATTACCCGATTATTTCGCGAATAATGTAAGTTGTATATGTGCATTACAAGCGTCTAGTCCGTCATCCATAATTCAGCCGTCGTCCATTAGAGAATATCCGCGTCCATAATCCAAAGACCTATTCCATATTCCATAACAGTATTAGCACAAAATTCAAAAAGACAATCTTAGTATACATAAACATAGGATTGTTTCCTGTAAGAGAGAAGCGGTCAACAGTTTTCAATGATGCCGGGAAGACATCATGATGTTCCAAAAATATAAAATCCGTATCGCTGATCAGTATTCTTAATCCATAATTCGTTGTAAAGTCGTCATCTAAAGAATGATGTATCTCAGCCACGCTTTGATTGTGGCTGTTCATATGAGTACCATGAGGATGTTGAAGCACATGGGTTCATACGGCCCATAGCCCCGGGTTAAGCGGAATTAGACACAAGTTACGAAACGTAGCGCCATAGATCTTGCACGCTACGTTCGTATTTTTTTATCAGCATGCGATATGTATCGCCAAATTTGAAAAACTTTGAGTGGAGGCGTTTGGTGGAATAGCCCTGTTTTATAAGTTTCTGTAACAATGTTTTGTGACGTTGATTAAAATCGTCACATTTAACACAGGATCTAGCAAATGCTACTAAGCGAGATATGTATACGCCATATGCAGGTCCCACTGGAATATTACTGTCCAGAAAGGGATAGTTTACGATGTCGAAATTGTAATCATCCCTTTTGTCATAAAGTCGACGAGAGAGAATGCCCGCTCCATTTTTATAGAGATATAGATCCAAATATGATGTGCCTGTGGGGCTGTCTGTAGTTTCCGTCAAATCCAGTGAAGGTGGATATATATCCTTCATTGCGTCATTTATATAGCGATCATCCACAGCGAGAAGATCGTCTATATAGTGTTTGGTGAATGAGAAGGAACGGGCATTGAAATACCGGAACATTTCGCGAATGATGTAAGATGTATATGTGTATTACCCGATTATTTCGCAATTTTTTTTAAAGTTTCATGGAGAGAAGGATGAGATAAATTTAACATCGCGTTGAATAGTTTTCCATTTATGATATTTAAAATGAGAAATGACGATATATTTACGGATCAGGTACGAATGAAGAATTCAAAAATAAAATCTGGAGAGAATTACTTTCGACATGAGGTAACGTTCTTCTCGGTTATCTTTCTCTGATATTAACGCTTAATCGTTGCCCACTCGATAAAGTCAGAGAAAACTCTCAACTGGAGTATGACAAGCCGTTTCAGTATTTAATCGGTTATTCCACATATTTTGAGAACTTTTGCACATATGTACAAAAGAATTCCACATATGTGTAAAAACAGTTTTCACACATATGTGCAAAAGTTTTAAACATATGTTGAAAAGTTTTAGACATATTTGGAAAAGTTTTAGATATATGTGAAACAGATTTACACATATTGTACAATAAATTAACTATTTAACATATGCTGAAAATGTTTAGACATATGTGTAAAAGTTTTACACTTATGGTGAAAACACGTTTATTCAGCATATGTGTAAAAGTTTTGTACATATGTTAAATAAAGAGTTAATTGAAGGAA
Organism: Hanleya hanleyi; assembly: GCA_036873755.1. NCBI lineage: Eukaryota > Metazoa > Mollusca > Polyplacophora > Lepidopleurida > Hanleyidae > Hanleya > Hanleya hanleyi. The sequence continues at coordinate 3,736 of JAVTVY010040859.1, read as the reverse complement.
AATGGAATGCTCCCTGTTGTATAATCTCTCCGGAATGTTTCGTTATCTAACAACCGTTTCAACCTACGGGGTTTGTTTTTCGTCTCTCCAATAATGTAAGAAATTTTGAAATACAGTTATAATAGTTAAAGTTATAAGAAAGTTATAATAATAACAATAGTACTACATTATTGTAGATTCAAGGTCCATATTTATAACCATCGTCCTTAAACATAGCTCTGCTCATATACAGGAAGCTAAACGCAGATCATACAAATTGCTGTAACTTCGCTACGTATGATATGTAGTACGATTGGTGCATACATACATGACATAAAATGGGGTGAGCGGGAGAGGGGTAACAAAGCCTGAATTACCAAAGCAATGATCTCACATTCAGGGTGGAAATACGGCAGTATAGGAATAATCCGATCACAGATAATCAAACAGGGCAGTTTGTTCCTTTGTTTGTAAAGGCGCCAAAGCGACATCGGGGAGCAGTCGATCCCTTGTGTAGAAGTGACAACTATTTGACACATGCGGAAAAGTTTTGTACAAATGTTATATAAATTAGCTATTTCACATATGTTGAAAAGTTTTATACATATGTTGAAAAAACGTTTATTCGACATATGTCGAAAAGTTTTAGACAGATGTGGAAAAGTTTTAGACATATGTGGATGTGGAAAAGTTTTAGACATATGTGGAAAAGTTTTAGACATATGTAGAAAACTTTTTGCACTTATGTAAATAAATTAACTATTTTATTTCATTGACATGTAAAAGTTTTTAAATATGTATAAAACTTTTTCGCATATGTTCAAAACTTTTCATTCAACTTATGTGAAATGAATACGCACTCTGGCACATATGTGCACTTCTTTTACACATATGCTGAAATCTTTTTGAAATATGTGCAAAAGTTCTCGACATATGTCAAACAACCGATGAAATACTGAGCCGACTTGCCATAATGAGAACGTTTCCTACGTCGATGTTATTATTGAGAACCGACGAGCCTGGAATGTTAGATATGATATATTTATGTCGAAGTGCTTATTGTGTACATATATTATTCTTCGTTTTACTGAATTCTAGGTGTCACTGTGGGGAACTATTTCGTTTTCACCGGTGGTACAGGGCTGTCGAAAACCACGACGAGGGCATTAAAGGGCCAATAACTCCAGAGTACCCTGAAGGTATAATATGGCTGTAGGTGAATCACGATCCTACTTTATCGAGAGATAACCATTACAATGATATATGGCTATCACGCGTTATCAATGTGTCGATATTAATGTAGTTGCGCATCATTCGATATTAATGTTGTTGCGCATCTTCTCTCTTTATGATAGATGATGAATGGTTGTGAATCCACATCATGCGTAATCAGTGTGGATAAAAAGAGGTTGTGTATCATTATCTTTTTTATGATGCACAAACACATTATTATCTCTTTGTGATAGATGATATAGGGTTGTCAATCACAATCACAACTGCCAATCCATAACCAATAACTGCAGATATCATAATCACAATCAGCATTTAAACTATGTTTACTTATTAATCACAATCGTGTGTTATCGGAGAGAATATTTAAGTCAAAAATGCTTGTTAATCACAATCGTGCTTTATCAGAGACAATATTTAAATCAAAAATGCTTGTTAAGCACAATCGTACGTTATCAGAGAAAATATTTAAATCAAAAATGCTTGTTAATCACAATCGTGCGTTATCAGAGAAAATATTTAAATCAAAAATGCTTGTTAATCACAATCGTGCTTTATCAGAGACAATAATTAAATCAAAAATGCTTGTAAAGGACAATCGTGCGTTATCAGAGCGAATATTTAAATCAAAAATGCTAGTTAATCACAATCGTGCGTTATCAGAGAAAATATTTAAATCAAAAATTCTTGTTAATCACAATCGTGCGTTATCAGAGAAAATATTTAAATGCGTTAATCAATGCGAGAGTTAAATCAAGCACAATCGTGCGTTATCAGTTAATCACAATCGTGCGTTATCAGAGAAAATATTTAAATCAAAAATTCTTGTTAATCACAATCGTGCGTTATCACAGAGAATATTTAAATCAAAAATGCTTGTTAATCACAATCGTGCTTTATCAGAGACAATATTTAAATCAAAAATGCTTGTTAAGCAATCATGCGTTATCAGAGAAAATATTTAAATGAGAAATGCTAGTTAAAAATGCGTTATCAGAGAGAATATTTAAATCAAAAATGCTAGTTAATCACAATCGTGCGTTATCAGAGAAAATATTTAAATCAAAAATTCTTGTTAATCACAATCGTGCTTTATCAGAGACAATAATTAAATCAAAAATGCTTGTAAAGCACAATCGTGCGTTATCAGAGCGAATATTTAAATCAAAAATGCTAGTTAATCACAATCGTGCGTTATCAGAGAAAATATTTAAATCAAAAATTCTTGTTAATCACAATCGTGCGTTATCAGAGAAAATATTTAAATCAAAAATGCTAGTTAATCACAATCGTGCGTTATCAGAGAAATTATTTAAATCTAAAATGCTTGTTAAGCACAATCGTGCGTTATCAGAGGGAATATTTTAATCAAAAATGCTAATCACAATCGTGCGTTATCAGAGAAAATATTTAAATCAAAAATTCTTGTTAATCACAGTCGTGCGTTATCACAGAGAGTATTTAAATAAAAAATGCTTGTTAATCACAATCGTGCTTTATCAGAGACAATATTTAAATAAAAATGCTTGTTAAGCAATCATGCGCTATCAGAGAAAATATTTAAATCAAAAATGCTAGTTAATCACAATTGTGCGTTATCAGAGAGAATATTTAAATCAAAAATGCTAGTTAATCACAATCGTGCGTTATCAGAGAAAATATTTAAATCAAAAATTCTTGTTAATCACAATCGTGCGTTATCAGAGAAAATATTTAAATCAAAAATGCTAGTTAATCACAATCGTGCGTTATCAGAGAAAATATTTAAATCAAAAATTCTTGTTAATCACAATCGTGCGTTATCACAGAGAGTATTTAAATAAAAAATGCTTGTTAATCACAATCGTGCTTTATCAGAGACAATATTTAAATAAAAATACTTGTTAAGCAATCATGCGCTATCAGAGAAAATATTTAAATCAAAAATGCTAGTTAATCACAATCGTGCGTTATCAGAGAAAATATTTAAATCAAAAATGCTTGTTAAGCACAATCTTGCGTTATCCGAGGGAATATTTTAATCAAAAATGCTAATCACAATCGTGCGTTATCAGAGAACATATTTAAATCAAAAATGCTTGTTGAGCATAATCGTGCTTTATCAGAGAGAATATTTAAATCAAAAATACTAATCACAATCGTGCGTTATCAGAGAACATGTTTAAATCAAAATTCTTGTTAATAACAATCGTGCGTTATCACAGAGAATATTTAAATCAAAAATGCTTGTTAATCACAATGCTTTATCGGAATGAACATTTGTCGTTCATCTCCATCGTGCGTTATGGAGGCATGAACATTTAAATGTTGCATGGTAGTGAGAACATTTAAATGATTTATACTGATTAATCCCCATCGTATGTTATTGAAGGATGATGGTTGCGAATCGCCAACGTGGTTCGTTAAGGGTTGCTCATTAAAATGGTACATGGATGTGTATCGCCATTCTGTGTTATCGAGGGATGAACACTAAATTACACATGGTCTTGAATCTCCATCGTGCGGTATCGATGTATATACATTTTTT